>APFE030589517.1:3629-128756 GCA_000404065.3 Pinus taeda | reverse complement strand
TTGTTTTTGAATATCCATTTTGTCCCTATGACATTCTTATCTTTTGGTCTAGGAACCAACTCCCAAGTGTTGTTCTTTTCAATCTGTTCAAGTTCATCATCCATTGCCTTGACCCAACATTCATCTTTGCATGCCTCTTTTACATTTTGTGGCTCAGTGGAGGAGAGTAATGCCAAATAGCTTGAAGCTTCTGCTATTTGTCTTCTTGTTTGTATACCAGCCTCTTTCTGCCCCAAAATCTGAGATTCTGGATGATTCTTCTGAACGTACCTGTATGGAGTCTTTTCTTCTATCCTTATCTGTTCTTCTAGTGCCTCATTGGTCTCTTCTCCTTCATCATGAATCTGATTTGATGTAGATGGATAGTCCTCTTCATCTTCGAAATCTTCAGATCTTACCTACCTAGGAGTGTTTTCATCTTCATCAACCACTACATCAATACTTTCAATAATTTTTCCAAGCCTTTCATTGTAACACTTGTATTCTTTGTTGTGGGGAGAGTAACCAAGAAGAATGCCTTCATCTGCTCTGGGTTCAAACTTGCCAAGATTTTCATCAGTATTTTTTATGTAGCATTTACTCCCAAAAATTTTGAAATATTTTTCCGAAGGAGTCTCACCATACCAGAGCTCATGAGGGGTTTGAGTGTTGTTCACCCGGATGTTTGTTTTGTTGAGAATAACCACTTTAGAAAATGCGGCTTGACCCCATAAAGTTGCGGGAGTTCCAGACTCATCAAGCATAGCAAGAGCCATTTGTTGAACCGTTCTGTTCATCCTTTCCACTACTCCATTTTGCTGAGGAGTCCTGGCTATAGATAGTTCTCTTCTTATTCCATGTTCTTCATAAAAATCAAAAAATTCATTTGAGGTAAACTCCCCACCACCATCAGATCTGAGGCATTTAATTTTGTGATCTGATTCGTTTTCAACCAAAGCTTTGAAATATTTGAATTTTTCAAAGGCTTCATCTTTGTGCTTCATAAGTCCTATCCAAACCATCCTTGAATAGTCATCAATGAATAATATAAAGTATTCTTCTCCCCGAGGTGACCTTTTCCTAGATGGACCACATACATTAGTATGGACAGCTCAAGTGGCCTGCTAGCTGATCCTTCCTTCTCAGGGAAGTTAGTTCTGGTTTGCTTACCAAACTGACATGACTTGCATATTGTATTGTCTGGAATTCTGATGTCTGGAAGACCACAAACTACCTGGTATTTGCATGATTTCCTTATTTGTGAGAAGCTTAGGTGCCCCAATCTCCGGTGCCATAGCCAGTGTTCATCATTCTTGCTTAGATAGCATTGATGTTGTCCTTCTTTGAATATATATAAATATTTATAGTTCTTATGCCTTTGATCACTGTTTTTCCTGTATCAAGATCATGAACACTACATCCATTTGATCGAAATATTACCTCAGTTCCTTGATTGCACATCTGACTGACACTCAATAGATTATGCTTTAAGCCATCAACATACATAACATTTCTAGCTTTGACATTTTCTTTCAACAGAACAGAACCTTTACCTTTTATGAGCACAAGGGTGTCATTTCCAAATGAGACCTTCTTCTCCTTTCCTAAGGCACTATACGACTGAAGTTTTTCCTTATCACCCGTCATATGTTTTGAACATCCACTGTCGATGTACCATTGATTTTACTGCCCTTCCGCATATAAGGCTATACCACATCTTTCTGGTTGCAATTCTTTCATTCTCCATGTTTTGGCACTTGAGGCTTGTTACTTATAAGTTGTTTGCCAAAACCTGCTCCTACATTCAGAATCTTCATGACCAAAGTTGTTACAAATAGAACATTCAATTTCGTTTTCAAGAGCAGAAAAGTTATTGTAGGTTATTTTCATGATCCCAGTCATACTTCTTTGTTTTTGAGCTTCTCTAGTCATGATTGTCTTATAGGCAACACATTGAGCTACTTTGTGACCAAAGTTATGACAAGAGAAGCATTGGCCATTGAAGAAACTCCTGCGATTATCAAATCTACCAACCAAACGATTGTAGTTTCTACTGTCATCCATTCTTGAGGTAGATTGAGAAGATTTTACCTATGGCTGATTGTAGCTTATGTTCATCCTTAAGGTGGATTGCCCCCGATTTACCTGGTAGTCTTTGTTCATTCTTGAGGTAAATTTTCCCTGATTTACCTGGTGATCTCTATTGGGCCTTTGCTCACTGCTCCTTGCTGCATCAAGATAACTTTTGGAAGTGGATGGTTTCTACGCTTGAGATGTTTCTTCATTATATCCTAGACCTGTCTTGATTAGGGGAGAACACTGCACATTGATAATCTCATCTAGAGTTTCAGATCCTTTAACAAATCTAAGATTAAGAGCCTTTGTTTTCTCAATCTCTTTTCTAAGTCCCACAATTTCACATTCTAACTTTTCATGATGTTTTTCCCTTTCAGCTAGTTGAAATTGCAGAGTATCAATAATCATATTTTTCTCTTCTAAACAAATTTTGAGTTTAGAAATCTCTTCATAAATACCTTCTTCATCTATAGCATCCATGAAATCATCATCTTCAAAAGCCATTAAAAGTATATAATTATTACCTCATTCATCTTCATCACTATTTGAGAGTCCATCACTGTCTTCATGAGTGTAGTAGCTTTTCTTACTTACATTCTGTTTCTTGTTCCATCTAACAGGTTCCTTACCTTTATCAAGCTTGTCTTTCTGAGGACACTTGGCAGCATAGTGACCGACTCTTCCACAAGCAAAGCATTTGAAGGGTAACTTACCTCTGAATCTTCCAGCACCCCATTGAAGGTTCTTGACAAAATTTGATTCTTCCTCTTCTTCTGACATATGTCCTGACTCATAGTAATCTCCTTTGCCTGAAGCCTTGAATGCAGCTTCTCTCCTGTTTGAAGGTCCTCCTTTCCTCATTTCGTAAGCGGTTAGAATTCCGTGTAGCTGTGACATGGTAATTTTCTGTAGATTCTCCTTTTCTTCTATTGCAGAAACTTTTGATTCAAACTTAGGAGACAAAGATCTTAGAACCTTTTCAACACAACCACCTATTTTATTTCTTCACCCAAGTTTTTCATACAATTAACAATCTCATATATTCGTAGGAAATAGTTAGCCACACTTTCATCATTGTACATTCTGAGATTTTCATATTGAATTTTGAGGGTTTGAAGTTTTGCTCGTTTTACCTGTTCATCTCCTTCATAGCTCAGAACGATCTTGTCCCATATTTCTTTTGCGGTTTTATACTGCATAACCTTGATGAATTCTGATTGAGATAGACATCCTAATAGAGTATTGATAGCCTTTGCATTTGTTTCAAACTACTTCTTCTCAGCCTGATCTGTGGGAGTTGCTAATGGAAAAGTGTACCCTGTATCTATGATATCCCAGACTTCTGTACCAAGAGATTGAAGATAGGCAGTGACTCTTACCTTCCAATAAACAAAATTGGTCCCATCAAAAATTGGTGGCCTGATCGATGCTTCTCTCTCGTAGGTTCTCATGATGATAGATCTTCCTTCGAGTGATCAAGCTTCTTCTGAAGGACCTGATCTGATACTAATTGTTGGAAATAATACTAAGAGGGGGGGGTGAATCAGTATTATCAAACTCTTATCAATTTATACAAATATTTTCAGATCTGACAATTGAAACCTGCATATACCTTTCAAACTTATAATTTAATTTATTCTTCAGATGTTTGTCATTAATCTGTATGTGAGAACCATAGAATAATGAGTAGGAACACAAAATAGACAGTCACACCAAGGAACACAAGATGTAAGGTGGAAACCCAATGTGGGTGAAAACCACCTGTTGCAATATGTCTCTATCTTCTTTCAATTGGAAACTTCTTCTTACAATGATTTTGTACTGGTGCAGTCTTTTACCAGTATGCAGGCTGAAACCTGCAGAGAGCTACAACCCTCTCTCATTTTCCAGCTTCTTCTGGAAGGGAGCTACAAACCCCTTAGCTCTTGTACTAGCTGAAATACTAGTACGTAGGTGCTGACCTACAGAAGGCTACTACCTTCTCTTTCCTTCCAGGGACCACATTTCATCAATTTTCAAACTGGATCCAAAACATCATGTACATGTGCATCACCCAACCTCCTTTAAAGAAATAACTTCTCAAAATGCAGTAACCAGAAAATAATAACAGTAACCAGACACCAATTTAAACCCAGATCTCTGTAGAAACAAATAAAAGACAACTAAAATATATTTCAAGAAAGGTCTGCAACTTCACCGAAGGAAACCTACGGATATCCTCACTTCTTCCGTGACAAGTCTGCACAACTCCGCACCTGCATTGTCTACTGTTCAAGGCACCTCCGCACCTGCTCCATTGCCGCTCCTGTGCACCTCCGGATTTAGACAGTTTATCAGTTCTCAAACATACCCTAGACTGTCGAAATCACAGATCCGTTCATGCGTCAAAGGGGTCCCAACTCTTCAGTAGATCTGACTTATAATGCTCCGGTTTCTCCTTGATTCAGATTCAACTATGTCTCACTAACCGATTATCAAAAATTAAGATCTTGCTCTTCTTAAGATTTTCAACACTTGTGTTTAGCCAAATGATCTCCCTTCCTTTTTATAGGCTAGGCCTCACTCAAAACCATGGACCAAAACCATTGAGAAATAATACCACGGACCCAATATTTGGGTTCAATTCTTTTGGATGCAATACCACGGACCAAAACCATAGGATCAAAATTTGTTGGACTAATACCATGAACCAACCATAAGATTTCCCATGTGTGTGCACTTTTCTCTGCATGAAAGTGCGTGAACTTTTCTCTGCATGAAAGTGCATGAACTTTTCTCTGCATGAAAGGAACTTTTCTCTACATGGAAGTGTGTGAACTTTTCTGCACTATAATTTATCATCTGAGATGAGTGGGTTGTCATCAAGTACAACATATGTATCATAATGCCAACAAGAGAGGGAAATTTTTTATGTTTTTAGTTAGAAGGAGGCTTTTTGGCCCTTGCTAGCCCAATGCACAGTGCCTGCTATAGGCACAAAGTGCCCTTCTGAATGCACAGTGCAGTTGTTTTTTACACTGCCAAAAATGGCCTATGTGCAACGCTCAGTCTCTACACACAATGCTCTGGCCTAAACGCACAATGCCACTTCAAGATGACTTTTAACTACCTTTCCTATGTCCAAATTAGGCATGGGATAGCTCATTGGAAATATTTTCCTATATAATTTCTAGAAAAGTTTTAATTTTTTAGTTTGGAGCTCATTTTCCCTATCAAAGGCTCAATCTCCCAAGACTGGTCAAAATGTGTAGAATGAGGCTGCCAAAATGCAAATTGTTTTTGTAGTCAACTTTTGGAGGCCTTCCTCAACTCCAAATTGAGTTCATGATAGCTCATTGGAAATATCTTTGCGTCTAGTTATCATTTGACTTATAAAGAAAGTAATTTGGACACTCCATCTAGAATACAACTTGATTTTCCGAAGGTAACTCTAAAAGTGCAACAATTCTCCTGTGACACCTGTAGTTTTGATATTTCTCCAAAACCATGAAACCTATGTAAAAAATGAAGGATTTTTTTCTTCTGGGGTATATGATGGACAAAAACCTCTCTTACCTTTGTCAAATTCATATTTTCTTGCTCAGAAACATCATTTGAATAAAACCTATCCCGATATGTGGAAAAGGGGATTTGTAGAAATGAAGGGAAATGAAGGGGATGAGGCGCTTCTAAATTCTTGATAAAATTTTTGGAAGTAGGGAGGGATGTTAGGAAGCAGGGGAAAGTGGAACTTCAAGGATTGAGTGAAGGGAAGGGGTCCAAAAGGGAAAAACATAGGCCTAACCTAGAAAAGTGTCAAATTGTCGCAATAAGCCAGGGTTTGTGGGAAAATGATGAATTTGAGGGATATCAGTGATGGGAAGTGTTTAAGAAGGTATATTAAGGATATGGGAAGGTGTATGAGCATCAGGACACAAGTTTTGTTGATTATTTGACCATCCAAGAAAAATTACCTTCAAAACCCTAGGAGAGGGAAATGAGCCTTACCTAAGCACAATTTAAGCACAAAAAAGGTGTAAAATGACCCATTGGAACCTGAAATAATGATGACAACTCTTTGAATGATGGTACACTAAGCCGAATGGTGACATGAACCAATACATGAAATACTTTGGAAGGAGTGAAAACGAATCTTAGACCTAATACCCAGTGACCAAATTTTTACTTGAAGACTCACTGAAATGAAAATATTTGACTTTGACACCCTAAGACCACTTTATAAGAGAATATTTGATCACTGGTGGCAGTATGCAAATACTAACTCTAACATTCCTATCACGTTGGAAGGCAAGATGGTCAACATTGAAGTAGAGTTTGTCGACACCAATCTGACTTACAACCTTCTATTGGGTCGAAGTTGGACGTATGTTATGCATGTCGTTGCTTCTTCACTATTTCGCGTACTCCGTTTTACTCATCAAGGGAAAATTGTCACAATTGATCAGTTGTCCTTCTTTTCTTCCTCTTCCTCGAAAGGAAATGTTCCATATGTGGAGCATATCAGTATTCTTATGTTAGTGTGGGTGTCGGGCTCTTTAAATCACCTGCCCTCATTGGCATTTTTCTGCTCCCACCTCCTAATGTCGCCTATGTTAATATGATCTCTATTAACCCTGATCCCAAGGTGATTCCTCCCCTTGATTAGGTAGATTCTTGGGGTGATTTTATGCCATTCAGCCCCACTAAGCTTAACTATGTTGAAATTGTCTCAGCTTCGTTTTCATCTTCTGACTCTACTCCTTCAAGTAGATATCTTGACACATATCCCCTTAGCTTGGAGATATTGCTTCTCTTGATCCTTTGTAAGAGACGTTTCCTTCTAATGAGGTTATTATTGAAACTTTGTCTTTTGAGGATCCTCCTTGGATAAATAGTCATCATCATTCCTCGTTTCTTCCTGGCTTTGGGGGAATGACTGTCTGTCTAGATAATTTTGCTTCCCATGTTCCTTCTCAACTGCTTCAGATGCCCATATTAACTCATGAGGTCTTTTCTGAAGGGAATATGGGAAATATCATGCAAACCATGCCTATTGACATCTCTATTAAACTAGGGGTCATTGAAAATATTCACATTGGAGTAACTTGTTCTCCTGAGGAGATCAAGATTTACACTAGTCTCTTCATAGAGTTTCACGACATGTTCGCTTGGTCGTATAAAGAAATGCCCGGTATAGATCCAAGTATTATGGTGCATGAGATCCTTACATATCCTAATGCATAACCAGTTTGTTGATTTTTACATCCTATTCACCCAAGAAAGGCAGCTACTATTAAGGGAGAGGTTGAAAAACTTCTCAAGGCTGGGTTCATTTATCCTATTCCATTGATAGATTGGGTCTCTAACATTGTCCCTGTGAATAAAAAGCAAGGCACTATTTGAGTTTTTGTTGATTATCATGATATTAATTGTGCATGTCCAAAACATAACTACCCCACTCTATTTATTGACCAAATTATCAATGACTGTGCTGGGAGTGAAATATTCTCTTTTATGGATGGCTTCTCTAGTTATAACCAAATCAATATTTTACCTGCTGATCATCACAAGGCTACCTTTATCTTTCCATGGGGTAGTTTTGCTTATAAAAAGCTTCCTTTTGGTAAGAAGAATGCCAGTGAAACTTTCCAAAAAGCAATTTCCTATGCTTTTCATGATATTAGACACATTGTTCAACCTTATCTAGATGATCTTCCTTCTCATTCAGCTAAAAACACAAACCATCCGGACCATCTCCATCAGATTTTTCTTCACTGTAGACATTACCACATTCGTCCCAATCCACACAAATGTGTCTTCTACATTGATTTTGGCAGACTCCTTGGGTTTGTCATTTCTAAGGAGGGTATTCGTCTCAATCCACTGAAGGTCGAAACTATTTTGAATCTCTCGCCCCCTGCTACTTTGCACTAGTTGCAGAGTTTGCAAGGGAAAGCTAATTTCTTGCGTTGTTTCATCCCTAACTATGTCAAGGTCGCTAAAGGTTATACACCTCTACTTAAGCATGACATTCCATTCATTTGGGATTAAATTTCCCAAAATTCATTTGAGAGGCTCAAGACCCTTCTTGTTTCTACTCCTTTGTTGCATCCACCTAACTATCACCATGATTACTCGCTTTATCTAGCTGTCATTGATAGTACCATTGGCATGGTTCTGGTACAGGATGACGATGATGGTTTTGAGCATGTCATATATTATCTTAGACGCAACCTTCTTGACACCGAGACTCTCTATGCTTATGTCAAGAAGTTAGCCTTGGCATTTGTTCAGGCTGTTCAACATTTTTGTCATTATATTTTGTTGCGTACCTTGACCATAATTTTTTATTGCAAACCAATGACATATATTCTATCACGTCAATTGTTGGGGGGGAAATACTCCAAGTGGATTGTTATCCTCTAGGAGTTTGATTTGGAGTTCACCACTACCAAATCTAAGAAGTCACTGGATTTCACTTAGTTGATTTGCTCCTTACCATCTGCTTCCACTCCCTCTCAGATAGAGGACCGCATTCCAAATGATACACTCTTCTTGATTAGTACCCTCGATCCCTAGTAGGTTGACATCATTGTTTACCTCTAGACATCTTCATTTCACTCTGAATTGTGTAAGGATGCTCGACGACGCATTCACCATCATTCTCAGCCATATCATATTATTGGAGACACGTTGTACCATGTCGGAGTTGATTCTGTTCTCCGTCGTTGTTTAACCCTTTAGGAAGCTGAGAAAGTAATAAATTATTATCACTCTGGCCCCTGTGGCAGTCACATGTCTCATTATGTCACTACTCAAAAGATTCTTCTTGTTGGTTGTTTTTGGCCATTCATTTTCAAGGATTGCATTCTTGTCGTCCGTTCATGTCATGCATGTCAAATTTACCAGTGCAAGATGTGTGCACTGCCTTCTCTTTTGCATCCTGTCATTACCGTTAGCACTTTTGCAAAGTGGGGCATTTATTTTATGACCTGTAACCCTCACTCAATCGAGGGGCATGGGTATATCATAGTTGTTGTTGATTACTTTATGAAATGGGCCAAAGAGATGCCTATATTGACTAATGACGGTAAGACAGCTACTCAATTTTTATTCAATCATATGATTTCCAGGCTCGGAGTCCCTCAGGCCATCATCACAGATCATGGCTCTCATTTTCATAGTTATATGATAGCTAAGTTGGCAACCCAATTGGGCTTATGTCACAATAGTTCGACGCCATATTACCCCCAGTCGAATGGCCAAGTCAAAGCAGTGAACAAAGTGTTGGTCACCATGCTTCAACGTACCATTGGAATGCATAGGTCCAATTGGCATTTGATGTTGTTTTGTGCTCTAAGGGCCTACCGAACCTCGATTAAGGATGTTACCGGATTTACACCATTTTAGCTTGTTTATGGTATGGAATCTACCCTTCTGATTGAATGTGAAATTCCTTCTCTTATATTAGCTATCGAATTATTACCGAATACCACTCCGATGGAGGAGCGTCTTATTTATTTAGAATGACTTGATGAGACTTGTCGACTTGCTTCATTGGTCATTGAAGCACAAAAGAAGTGAGTGAAGGCCCACTTCGAACAGATGGTCAACCCGCATTCCTTCATTAAAGGGGATTTAGTCCTGTTGTATGATCAAGCTCATGATAAGCTGGAGGCAGGCAAATTCGAACCCATGTTGCATGGGCCCTACATTGTAAAAAATGTTTTGTAAAAGGGTGCCTATGAGTTGATTGATTATGAAGATAATCCTTTAGATAAGCCCTGAAATGGGCTTTATCTCAAGAAGTATTATGCATGAGTCTTTCGTGCATTTCTGTGTACATAAGTGTGTTTTAATTTTTGTATATGCTTGGCTTGGTGTGTAAGCATCTTTCACTTATTGTGTCCTTTTTTCTTCTTATGCAGATGTCTATCACACCTTATGTTGGTTTCGCTTATGGTGTTTGTCGCATTACTCAAAATCTTTCCTCTGTGGCATGGGCTATCTATGATCCTCACAGTGAGTTGGTAGATCTTCAAGGTGTTTGCCTAGGATGTACTGCGAACAATGTTGTTGAATATAGTGCAATTATTGAGCTATTGACTGAGGTTGTTTCCCTCAATATTCATGCTTTAATTGTAAATCTAAATTCAAAACTTGTTGTTCTCCATCTCAACGTGCGTTATTCCGTTAGAAATCCTCAGATTTTAAGGTTGTATTTACGTGTTCATTTATTGGAAAGGAATTTTTATTTCATTACATATCAACATATTCCTAGAAGACTAAAACATTAACAAATGCATTGGCAAATCATGTGTTAGATAGACATTTGCAACATTTGTAAAACTAAAAATTAAGACATAATAAGTTGGTAAAGTATAAGTATAACATCTTAGTGCTCAAAAAATAAGTGTGCAAGTTACATCATGAGACAACATGTCTCTCAAAATCGCAGAAAATAAACCTAGGGGTCTAATTTGTGTGGTGCTCTCTATAGCACACCACTGCTCAGACAACAAGTCTAAGAAGTCAGTGGATCCTGTTTGACACCCCTATTGTGTGTCACTGGTACTGTCGAGGGACATCCTCGAATCTCGCGTAATCCAGGATTCCCACTGTCAAGCCCTCCAAGTCACAGGCAATCTAATCCTCCACGTCTCTGTTAGGAGGAGGTAGCTCGAACTCCCTCTCGACTCTCCGAGCAATGGGAGACAAACCTGCAGGTCTCTTTGGTCCAAAATCTGTAAGATTGAAGCATAATGATCAGGACATATATATAAAAAAATTACAAAACTCTTTAAAAATTAAAAAATGTGTTTTGTTATCTCTATCATCCCAGTGTTTCCCAGGAGGAAGTACTAGGTCTGGATCACCTCTGAAGTTAATCCTGGCATATGGCTAGTCCTCTGCATCAACGATTTGGCGATCTAGCCACTCAAAGAACTCTGGTCTCTATGACATCTATTGATCCCCACCTCCTCGAGGCATCAATATAGCATAGTGAGTGATCCATGGCTCCTGTGTTGGTGGCCTTGCCACGACCACTTCCTCTCTCTGAAAGATGGGAAGTTGTTCCAAGATGAATGGTATGAGGATTGAGCCATACCCAAACTGTTTGGTATCACCTCACTGACATTTTGTTAGCTGCCTTTTGAGGTTATCTGATACCTCCTCTTCCCAATTGAATATGGTGGGATTTAGGCAGTCAGCGGCAAGCCAAAGTTGAGTCTTCGTGGCCTCATGCGGGGCTTGCGAACTAGCTAGTCTAGTGATGGTGGAAAGGAGGACTCATGGGGAAAAGTCAGCTACAGTTATTGTGATCTTTATTTTACCTCCCTTTTCTGATTTCTAGGCCTCTGAACACATTCTCCTGATGAGCATGTCCATCGTCTCTTCTGTGATCTGAGTACCTATCATTCAGGGCCTTTCTCCCCTCCATGATAACCTTGTCAGGAAATAGATGTCGGTGGCATCGCTTTCCAATTCATACCCCCGAATGTTGAATATCCCTTCATTTGGATCCCATGCTCCAATGAGATATTGGAGTAGATCCGATTGTGCTCTTAAGCACGACACCATGAAAAACTTTAGAAGCATGCAATTCCTAAGCACATCCAAACAATTTGGATCCCCCATGGCCAACACATCATCGTTGTTATGTTCCCATTCTTTCCATTTGATCACCGTGGTTTTCCCCTTGCAAACACACCAACAGTTAATTATAAATGTCATAATTGTGCTAAAACCCCATGAAATTTCTTAAATTTTGAGGAATTTTGGTTCTCGATGCTCGTCACGCCTGTTTTTCAAATAGGTGCCCTGAGCCAGAATCCGCAGTTTGGAAAATTAAGGCTCTTCATAATTGTTTGGTGTATAGTCACAAAGAGCTCATTTTCCCTCCATTGGAAAATCCAGATCTTCACAGTCCCGAGTTGGGAAGCTGCATCAACCGCTGCGGACACTCCCGTCCACAAAAATCCTATAAATCACAGCCAAAAACTTCAAAAACGAGATACATTCTGTCTATAAATGCATGAAAAAGGTGTGGTGTCTACTTGTACTGGATGGATTCGCAAAAAATCTTTTAAAACTCCTCCAATCAATCGTTAAAATATCAAGTGCACAAGGGTAAAGTTTTTCCACTCCAAGATAAAAGTAAAAAGTGAATTGTTTTTTACAAAATGGCCCTTTTATAAGCTCTTTTTCGCAAATTAGGGTTTTAGGTCTATTTTTTAATATTTTATGCATATTTACATCAAAAATAGATCTTACACTTACTTTTTTTGTAGGGACAGGTTCCAAGTACTTTGGTGATGATTTACAAGTTGTATTTTATGCCTTCTTGGAATCGATAAAAACACGAAAAAGTCCCTTTTTAGAGTAATTCTTAAGCCCTTTTCTGACTCTTGAAACATGAAAAGGTTGTCGAGCTCTTATCACTTTTAACTTGTTAAAGGCTACAAAGTGTCATCTACCCTATACATGTTTACCCCTTTTACGGACTGGGCTACGTTACTTACAAAAAAGGTATACATTGATCTATCATGGTCAATAGGTTCCCTTGGGTATTGTTTTCTAACTTTCTGGATTCGAGGGACAAATTTACAAAAAGGGACCTTTGGAGTTTTCTTTTCCGTGTCTTTTTCAAACTCTCTAAATATGAAAAAGACTCTGAGTTTTACCTATGTCAGACTTGTTAAACCCTGACGACATTGGACTTGTCATCATGACAAGACCGAGCTTCTCCTTCCTAGGGCTCGTTAAAACTAACTAGGTCGGATTTGTTCGAAGGACAAACTTACATTATAAGCATATGTTATCCTCTTCAAGCTTGTGTTTAAAAAATAATTGGGGTACTCGCCAGAAATGGTGGGGGAAAATTTTGAAGTATTCCATTGGTTGTATTAATTATTACGACATCTTGTCGCTCTTGAACATCAACATTATTTCTGCTTTGTGTCAGGTTGGGACATCCTCACTTTATTGTTAGCCTTCCAGGTTTTGGGTTATCCATTTTGCCTCATTTCATTTGATCCTTGCTGCATCATCATGACCTTTAATCCCTTGGTACCAAAATGCTTCCAAACTTCGAAGTCATGTCGCTGATATGTTCAAGAGATTAATCCTTTAGCAGTTGTATCCTTACAAACCTTCCTCAGATTCTCTATATCATCCACATTCATCCTATTCCTTTGTCTCACATCGATGATGTGGGAAAAATTATGGCCCTCCTTCGACTGATCGCTTCCTATTGACTTCAACTCATTATTCAAGAAGTTGATCTAGAGACTCCTTTTTGGTACCTTGGAGCTTGCATGCCTTAATGGCAAGTTCTTTGCATTTGATGACAGGCTTTCATTATTGGCCATCAATCGGGTGATTTCACGGGTGTTCAACTTCAGATCATTCTTTACACTTCATGGATTATACTAGCAGTACCTTGAGAACCATTGACATTACTGGTGGTCTCTCTCGCACTTGTTAACTGTTTACATCATTGACCAGTAATCAAGCGATTTTCTAGTGTGCTCGACTTCAACACATCTATTAATATATTAGAATTTTTACCATGATCCGGTTGGGATTCAAGACCCTGGGCTCATATTACACAAGTCCAAGTTGCGCGGATTGGTTCATGATTGAATACATGACTCTTTTGATTGGATGGATGCGACCATACCTAAGTCTTTTATATGGTCCTTTTGATTAGATGGTTGCATCCATGCCACAAATCATTTATGTTTATCTTATGGATGGTTGCACCCATGCCTTATGCACATGTATTTCCTTTCACTAAGTACTCATGTATCAGAGATATCAGTTGTACTTGTGTTTGTGGGTTCTTCGTGATGGTGTTATGTTTCAGTTATGGATTCGTAAAGCATTTCAACCCTCCCACTCTCTCGCCCTTCATGCTTTAAGGGGCATCTATTACACAGTAATTTGTCTCTAACCTTGCATTCCCTAATCCCAGACACTGTCGGTATGTTTAATGGACATTTTCCTTATGTCATGTTGCAAATTATGTGTCAATGTCTTCCTTGTCATCTCATGAAGAATACCTCAATTCACTACTCTTAGAGCAAACCCTTTTTTACCTATGTTTTTGGGTCATCGCAAGTCAACAGTTGTTCCACCCGCGAAGATGGCTAAGATTGCACTAGACTTAGTGAAGTCTTCACTCAGTCTCTATGTTGTACTCATGACGAGCTACTTTTGGAAAAAAAAATTAAGAACTCGTTGAAGCTTCAAAGTGTAACAACTTCATTGGAGGTCCTAGGGTTGGTTGTTGGACCAAATGAGCTCGCCTCTCTCCTTTGGGATGGTTGTTCCACCTTTTGTGCAACCTCTCAAAGGGATAAGCTCTTTCTCCCATCTCTTATGGAAGATTATCCTCCTATAAATACCTCCTCCATGGCTGAGATTAGCTAGCTTGATAGCCTCAAAGTTCAAGAATTCAGTAGTAGAAGTAAAGACTTTTGCTAGAGTGTGTAAGTGGCCTCTTATATAACTTAGCTTGGGATGGTTTTGAGTGGAGTTGGCTTGATTGTAAGAATGTTCTAGCATTAGCCTTTTGGGTAGAAGAGAGAGTTGCTTGTCCTTTTGGGAGACAGGTCATGAGTGAATGCTTGTGGAGACATGCTGACATAACCCTTCAAGGAGACTTACGACGTCAAGGCTTGGTTGTAAGTTTTACTTCAATTTACATTAATACAAATCAATAGCTTATTTCCTATATCTTATGTCAAATTGCATATTGATAGCTTGAAGCTCCTTGACTCGTTAAGTAGATTGTTTTTTTTATACTCTATTATGTTCATGGTTATGTTATATGTTGTTTTTAGGTACAAGTGGTTAGAAGAATGAGAGATGGAGCAAAACAACATCGACTTCATCGAACGACGATTTGAAGGTAGTCCTTCATGACATCAACATTCTAAGGAAATTTTCTTTGATATTGTCTTTGTTGTCACTAGACCCACTCTAGGGCTAAACGAGTTTCCTCTATCCTCAGAGAGAACTTGCCTGCATTACAACTAGCAATGCAGCCAAGTGGTACATTGAGTTACCATGCACATCAGTCAATACCTTTGGAACTTTAGTGACAGAATTTTTAAAGCACTTTCAGCTACCCATCCATTATGAAATTGGGATGGAACTCCTTACTTCTTTACATCAGGACACCTCCACCCACATCTTTGATCACATCCATGAATGGAGACGTAAGCTTAGGCTAGTCAAAGCTCCCCTCCCTGACTATCTATTAGCATATTGGTTCTGTAAATCTCTTCTCCCTCAAATCGCTAAAGATGTCACCTTAGGTGGTGAGGTTAGGGAATACCAATCCATTCATCATGCCCAGCATTTAGATTTGATATATTCACAGTATGGAACTTTATAAGACGTCATTCCCAATGCCCCTAGAAACTCCAATGTTCCCGCTACTCAGCAACCCAATGTGCATGTCGATGGTATCATCGGCGCTACCTTCAGGGCTGTTATAAAACAACTTAGTGGTCACATTGCCCAGTTTTCATTTGACCCAGCTACCCAATTGACTGCTCTTCCTATCGCCATGATAACTCTATGCATTCTACAAAAAAACCCAATGGTAGGAATAATAAGAACAAGAAAAATACTGCTCCTTCTGAACAGTGGTCAACCAAGAAGTACAACCCAAAGCAGAAGGCTATTGTACCTCCTGACAGTGGAAAAGAAAAAGTTATCAAGTTTTCTTGAAAAATATATGCAGAAGACCATATGACACATCATTGTCCATGTCTCCACGAATGCACAAACTTCCTTGCTCAAAAGGACATTGGCCAGATCCATATTGTCCTTAACAATCCTTTCCCTGCTCAGCAGCAACAACATCTTATTGCAAACCACCCTCAACCCCCGCAAGGGGGCAATGGTGGTGTGCATCATCCTTCAGCTATTGAAGGACCATCAACCATTTACACCTTTGAAATGATGGATCTTCAAACAAGAGCCAAAACGTATGGAGCTCCAGTCACTAATGCTGAGGAAACCTCCTCGAGTCAAAACCCACGTCATGTCGACTTCATGTTGGCTCACCTTAGGTTCTCCAACCCTCTCACAGCCATCAAATTCCCTTAAAGCTTTCGACAGCCACACTTTCATCCCAAAAGGTTACCTTTCTAGCTACCCCATCACTTTGAGTGGGAAAACGGTAGCGATGGATATCGAAATCATGGATCGAAAACTCAACTATAATATGTCTTTGGGTCGCAGTCGGACTTATGCGATGACCACGATTGTGTCTATTGTCTTTCACATCATCCTATTAACATTGGAAGGAAGGATAGTCACAATGGACCAGTTGTCCTTTTTCACCCCGGATTACTCCCCATTTCCTAACAGCTCTGTACCCTTAGTGGGTGGCATTGATGACTCTTACGTCAATATCAGTACCATTCTATTGAAGGGATCTTCCTTGATGGGCTTTTTTCCTCTCCGACCACCCATGGTTCCATAGATGGTCTCTATGGTTTCATCCTTTCCTCATGAACCGATCGATCCTTGGATCCTCCCGACCCCTTCAAACATTAACTCTTATAGAGAACAAATGTCATTGTCACCAGTTGAATTGGCCTACCAAGCCATTCAATATGCATCTAAATCTTCGATCATTTTGGTAATGATCAATGGTACCGCCTCCTCTCCCATAAAGGCTCCTTCTAACAATCTACTCAATCAAGTCCTACCTTCAGACAAGGCTATTCAAGAGATCATGTGTTTAGAAGAGTGACCTTAGCAAGATTCTCACCATCATGTTTCGATATCTGATTCGAACATGGCGCCCATTTAAATCCTATCATTTGACACACCTGAAATTGTTCCTTCACCTTATACAACTATCAAAACTTTGGACTCAGAAGGGAACATGTGAAAAATTTCAAATACATTGCTCATCGATATTTCATTCAAGATAGGTGTTACACAGTAATTTGTCACCGTTGGTCACCGTCCCTATTACCCTTGCTTTCGTACATTGGAGGACACATTTATGGACCTGTGACCAGTGACAATACCAAAAAACACTTGCATTTTATTCCCCTAAGTATGAACATCATATTCCCTGAAGACACCTTTTGCAAATTATCCCTAAGAAGTACCCTTTTTCCATTAGCGTGGGTTCACAGTGTCTTGCTTGCGCCAATGACTCAGTTCCTTAAAAGGAGGCGCGCCCATTAACGCTCTGTCATAGAGCAAAGCCCGCGCCACCTAAATTTGGTTATGATTTTTAGCCAGCACGCACTCATATGTTTTTTCCTCTTTGTTCATGGAGTTCTCTAAGGGAAAAATCCTCATAGAAGTGGTCGAGTGTCATCTTTTTATCCATGACAACTAAGTTCAATGGCTATTCAGGGATAATACTAATCTTCAGTAGGTGTCCTGATACAATGCATACTCCTTCCTCCTCCATCTATAAATGACTGTCCGCCTGCATTAAACCAACTAGTTTTTGCTAGAGCTATTGTGAGTACTAAAATAATGCTGGAGTGATAGTGAGAATTGAGAAGTATAGAGGGGTTATGCTACCAAAATATTGAGAGAGAAGAGGTCACTTTGCAATGCGTATTTAGCTGCTTGCCCAGTCAGAGGAGGTTCAACGTCAGAACCTTTGGTTGTAATCTTTCTCTGTTTTTACTCATTAATAGATGACTATCATTATGGTTCCACTCATGTGTTTTTTAATGGTATTTGAGTTATGTCTTTTCTGACCGATATATAATTACATATATTGGATTTTATGATTGTGCCTGTATCATTCTTTGCAAGTGCAGGTGTCCATTCATGAGGATTGTGAGGATTGTGACCAGCCGGAGAAAAGGAACGGGAGCGGCGATTCTTCTACAACTACTAGCGTTGGAATCCAGGTAGACCATCATGATCGATCTCTAATTTATGTAATTAGGAACCTGCGTGTTAGCGTTGTGTGATTGTTGCTAGACCCGTGTTGGGCTAGTGGGATCGCCTCTGTCCGAAGAGGCGATTTACCAGTTCAACAATTTGGCGACTACACTGGGGAAAAGCTTGTTGTTTGTTTTTGTGTTGTTTGATTTGTAAACTGTGGACGGAGCTTGAAGCATGGCCAGATAGCCTTCGAAACACTACTGCTATGCAGTAGTGAAGTAGATCAACGCCACTTCAGTCAATCTCCGGTTTAGTTTACGAACTGAACAATTTCAACCTTGCCTTGCATGTCAATTTTTCTCTTGTTTATTGGCTTGAATAGCTTTCTGGGTTGAAGTTCTTGCTGTTTCTTGCTTGCTGGCCTTTCTAGATACTGTAAACCAAGCCTGGAACTACCTGTTTTGTTTTTTTTTTGCCTGGCAAACTTGATTAGCGCGGTTTTTCTTCTGACAGTCGCGCTGGTTGGCGCCTGTTGCTTTCAGACAACTCACGCCAATCTCTTTATATCGCGAGTTGCAGTCTAACAGTCGCTCCAGACTTGTGAATTTTCTCAATCAGTTTGTTTGTCAGCCTTCTGAGCTTGGATCTGTGTCTTTTTGCATCTTTTACACCTCCTGGAAGTTTGTTGGATTGTTATGTGACTGGTTGTTCTTTTCATCCTTCAGTTGTTCACCTTTTTCTATCGATTTTATATCTTATCCTTCGTGGCTTTTGCATGTCGAGCCTTCTGTCGGATTTATGGTTTGCTGATCCAGTCGATTTATTGGTTGTTTCCCAAATTCCTCTGGTCGCTGTACAAGTTTTGCATTATATGCTGCAAGTAACTCACTTTTAGTTTGTTTATTTCTTGCCTGACTTCATTGGAACTTAGATTACATGGTTCTTTGAAGGTCTTGGTGTTTTCTTTGCGTGAATAGGTCATTTTTCATGTTTCGGAATTGGTTCTAGATTCTTTGAGTGAATAACCTGTTTAGTGTATATCTCTTGAAATCTGTTTGAGTGCATCATACTATTTTCAAAGAAAAGAAAAAGAAAAAGATTTTCATTTCTTGTTATTAGCTGCATTAGAATCTTTGTGATCGTTTTGTTTATATAAAACTCTCAACTCTCCCGTAGATAGAGTTCATTCAATGAAACGATACAATTTTCGCATATAGTTGCATTTAGGAAATTTCAAGAGACCACATACGGTAGGACCGAAAACTGAAACTTAATTAAAGATAAACCGTAAAATGATTTCAATGAACCTAACAACGCATTGAAACATAACGCTCACATTCTAGAGGTCTAGGTTAGAGACGTGTTCCGGCGTCTTTAAACCTGGTAGTTTATCGTTGAGTGGTTGGGTGATTCCTCCATGGTGAAACGGTAAGTGCTAGTACGGATTGTGCTCCCACGTACCGTCGAGTATATATTGGGAGACCCCTATAGGCTTGCAACCTTTGATCCATAGGAAGCCGAGTCTGCCGCCCTACAACCCGTAATGCACTGAACACAACATTCGGGAAGATTGACTGCAGTACGGGAAGTCCTTGGTGTTCATCTAATCGCCAAGGTGTATAAGCAGTTTTACGGATTGTTTGGCAAACCTTTTACCTAGTTTTCCAGAGTAGTCGCTTTTGATCCTTTTAAGACTCTCCAAAAGAAAAGGTGTAAGTGAGAAGCTTGTCACTTCGTGCTCATTAAACAATCGAAGGAGACTAGAGTCATCTTTTCGTCCTTTTCTCGACTCTTTAAAAATGAAAAGGTCAAGTTAAGTGTCATAAAATCTATTTGGCCACGATCACGTAACCCGGTTAAATTTTGTTTGCGTTAGTCTGAGTAGGGACTGGTTTCGCTAGATTCCCTAGGATTTTTGTGAAGTCTCATCCTGGCGGAACTACCAATCTCGTCTTCCGAGAGTCCGATTGTGAGTCAAATTCTCCCTACTTTTCCAAGTATACAATCGATCAGCTCTCATGCTCCAGGTGACGAGGATTACCAATTTTATATGAACCCTATTTGGGAACCTTCTCAAAATGGTATCCCTTTTTGGGAATATACTTCTCCTCGGAAACCTTTTCCTTCTGATATGGAAAATCCATCACCTACTACGACTGACGAATCCGGCGTGCCAGGGGACAAGATTCCTAGCACAATGGAGTCTACACATGTTAGTAGGACTGCTACTACCAGGGGACTACCTCTTGGATATAGAGCATTGCGTGATTTTATATCATCTCCTTTCCCGACTTCTATTTGGTCACCACCCGTCTTTTCCAATACAGAGCCTTCGACTCCACCACCTCGCAGTACAACTGTTACCTCGGTGACAACCCCTCCAATTATATCTGTGGCTTCTTCGACCCCTATTTTTAGCCGGCCTTCATCCTCTTTATTTGCAGGCTTTGATCCTACATCTAATGTCTCACTTGGGGGGCAGTATGATCAGTATCTATCACCCTTTGGTACTGGGACAGGTCAGTTGTTAGTTGGCGAGCTTTCGGTTCCGCTATCCATAGATTGGGGTTCTACCTCTTATCATGGTGGTCAAGCATCCTATGCTCAACCTGAAAAACCACACCAGCAAAATCTACAAGGACAATCCTTCCAAGGAAATCCTTTTGCTTCTAGTGGTCCCTTTTTTACTCCTCATACGCAACCTACTGGTAACCCAAGCCAACCTTCCATTCAACAAGCTCAACCTGGTATCCAGCAAGGTTCTCATACTAGACAAACTGGTCAATCGTTTGTTAACCCGAATCAACCTAACGTCCAGTATACCCAAGTTTCCGGCCAAGCTGCCCAAACAAGCGGTCAACCAACTGTCCAGTATACTCAGTCTTCTGGACAAACTGGTCACCCTCAAACACAACCATCTGGTATGATAGGACAACCCTCTACTGCGCATCAGCAGGGAGGCCAAACTCAGTATCAGCAGGGAGGCCAACCTCAGTATCAGCAGGTAGGTCAAACTCAGTATCAACAAGTAGGCCAACCTCAATACTAGCAAGGTTATCCTTCTACTCAGATAGCCCAAGGTTATCCATCTACTGGCGCTGCTCAACCTGGCACCTGGACCCATGTCGGATCGCAAAATCTGTCTGGTTCTCAAATGCAGGCTAGAGGTCAATCTCAAACGTTTTATCAAACTCAGCCTGGGTCTCAAACTCAATTTGGGGTTCCACCACACTACGGTTACCAGCCTCAAGGCCAACCTTTGTTTGCTCCTTACCAAAATTATCAACAGCCGCATGCTACTTTTGCAGAATCGTTTGGTAATCCATATGCTGGGGGGAAAAACACAAATCCCTATGGCCAGCATACTATGGGGGAAAATCCGTCAGGGCTAGGCCCTTGGGGGCGACCACCACCTGGTTGGAACCTAGGTGTCCCATCATACCAGCAACCTCAGATGTCATTTAATCCTCAGTTACCATTTTTAGCGACTTTACAATTACCAGATGTCTCTAAACTGACTAATGATCCTATCCTTCATAATCCTTATTGGCCTCTGGTTCCCACCAAAATTCCTGGTGATTGCCCGAAATTCAATGGTAAAGCTAATGAAGATCCACAAGCTCATGTCATGACTTATCATCTATGGTGCTCATCTAACTCATGGCTTGATGATTCGATTCGGCTTCGCCTCTTTCAAAGGACTCTCATTGGCTCCGCCGCTAAATGGTATATTGAGCTAAATCGCGGATCCTTTCAGGATTTCAACTCGTTGGCTATGGCATTCCTCACTCATTTTCAGTTGCCCATTCATTATGAAACGGGCACGCACCTCCTCACATCCTTACGAAAATCAACCGCTACGCACATCTCTGATCACATTCATGAATGGAGACGGCGTAGATGTATGATTAAATTTTGGATTCCCGACCAGCTTCTTACGGATTGGTTCACGACTTCGTTCATCCCTCCAATAGCTCGAGACATTGCTATGGGAGCGTGTGTTACTGAAGAGCAAGCTATCACGCGTGCTCAATACCTTGACTTAGTTTATTCTCAGTCAAGTACATTATATGATTATTTGCCTGATGCCCCTAGACCTAGAACATCCAAAGCACCGCCAACACCTACAGTTGACGGCATTATTGGGTCTGTGAGTTCATCCTCCAAGAAAAATTCCGCAAACCCTGGGAAGCAGAAATCAAATGCTCCAAATGAAAACACTTCCCAGGTTACACCTCCTTCTAAACCTACCTCCGAGGTTAATGCCGTTCAGTCAACCAAGACAGACAAAACCTCGAAATCAAAAAAGAAAGAGAAAGGGAAAAATAAGTCGGAACAACCTAAGCAGGAACAACCTAAACCTCAATCTGAGGAGAGTGCCAAACGCAAACCCAAGTATCCTTGTCTTATCTGTGATGAGGATCACTATACCAAGGACTACCCTCGGCGATCTGAAGTTAGTCGTTTATTGAAAGGCGCTCCTGGGGTCCCTGCGGTGCTTAAATAACCCTTTCCTTCACAGCAAACCCAAATGGTCGTTGACCCCTCTCAACCTCCCTCTTCCTTCGGTTCCCAAGTGTTTATGGCGGGAACGGTCCCTATTAATATCAGTACAAGAACAAAAGATTATTCGTCTGCCGGCAAGGAGCCTGAGGTCCCCACCAGTGCTCCTCCGTTCAGTTCAAGCCCTCTCCACATCGAGAGACCTAATACTTAAATGCCTATTCAACCCCCTCCAAAAGGAGTACTCCGGAAATCTTCTTACAACCCAAATGCCCGTGCTGCTCAGCACTATAATATCGTTGAGGATTTAGCCCAGACTCCGTCGGCTATGTCCGCTTTAGAAGTTCTCCAGAGCTGCCCCTCTCAGAGGAAGTCCTTTCTATCCGCTATCGGCAGCATAGATCCGGCAGACTCGGATTTGATTACGTTCGACTTAGACCGCCATACTCAGAGACTGCCTCCCCAAATTGCCTTCCTCATACAAGTTGTTATTGATAAGAAAACTATCCATCGCATAGTCATTGATGAAGGTGCTTCAACTTGCATCATGTCTGTTTCCTGTTGGAAAGCTATTGGTTCTCCAACGTTGAGTCAGTCTCCCACAACCTTGGAAGCTTTTGATGGAAGAGCATCCCGTCCTTATGGTATTCTCCCTCTTTTACCCATTTCTTTGGAAGGGAAAACGGTCGAGATGGAAGTTGAAGTCATTGATGCTACTCTAACCTACAACCTCCTTCTCGGACGCAGCTGGATTTATGCGATGCAAGCTATTGCTTCATCTTACTTTCGTATCATTCACTTCCCTCACCAAGGGAAGATTATTACGGTCGACTAGCTGAATTTTTTCGCTTCCTCTTCAGAAGGAACTATCCCTTTTGTGGAGCATACCTCCAAATCATTTGAGAGTTTAGGTCACGGACTTTTTAAAGATCCTGCCCTTATGGGTGTTTTTCCAGCCTCGCCTCTGAATGTCGCTTCCGTTGATATGATATCTACTTGTCTTGATCCATGGATCATTCCTCCCATCGACCAAGTAGGTTCATGGGGCGACCAAATGCCGTTGAGTCCAGCCGAACTCAACTATGTTGAAATCGTAGCTGCATCGGCTCCTCTTTCTGACGTTGCTCTTTTGAGAAAAATTTTCCACACATTCACTCTGTCCTTAGGGATTGCAGATCAAACATCTTCGGATCCTTTAAAAGAAATATTTTCTTCCGACGAAGCTATTATAGAGACTATGTCTCTCGAGGAACCTCCTTGGCACGCTACCCATCATCGTTCCTCATTGCTCTCTGTCCCTCAGGATGTGCCACCTCCTATTCAATGGTTTGCTCCTTGTTTCCCATTCCAATTCCTTCAGTCACCTGTTCAGGTTTACCAAACCTCTTATGAAGGTAATATGGCAAACATTACGCAAACCCAGCCTATTGACATCTCTATTAAACCAGGGATCGTCGAACACGTTCATATCGGAGTCACTTGTACTCCGGAGGAGATTCAACTTTATTCGAACCTTTTTCGCGAATTTCGTGACGTTTTTACTTGGTCCTATGAAGAAATGCCCGGCATTGATCCTAGCATAGTGGTGCATGAAATCATCATGTACCCAGGTGCTAAGCCTATTCGTCAACGTTTACATCAAGTACACCCTCGAAAGGCTGCAGCAATCAAGGCCGAAGTAGAAAAACTTCTTAAAGCAAGTTTTATTTATCCTATCCTGCTCACAGATTGGGTTTCTAATATCGTACCTGTCACTAAAAAATAGGGAACTATTCGCGTTTGTGTTGATTATCGTGATATCAATCGGGCCTGTCCTAAAGATAATTTCCCCACACCATTCATTAATCAGATTATTGACGAGTGTGCGGGAAGCGAGATGTATTCCTTTATGGACGGTTTTTCTGGTTACAACCAGATCAATATTGCTCCCGCTAATCAACACAAGACTGCTTTCATCTGTCCGTGGGGTACCTTTGCTTATAAGAAGCTCCCTTTCGGTCTCAAAAACGCCGGTGCTACCTTCCAACGTGCAATGTCCTACGCTTTTCATGACATCCGACACATTGTACATCCTTACCTAAATGATCTTCCAGCTCATTCGGCCAAGCGTCAGGACCACCCTGCTCATCTTCGCGAGATATTTCTTCGCTGTCGACACTACCGCATTAGGCTTAATCCTCATAAGTGTGTCTTCTGCGTAGAATCGGGTCGACTTCTCGGATTTGTCATCTCCCACGAAGGCATCCTCCCGGATCCCCTCAAAGTCGAAGCTATAGTGAATCTCCCTCCCCCTGCTACCTTACAACAATTGCAAAGTCTGCAAGGAAAAGCGAATTTCTTACGTCGTTTTGTTCCGAACTACGCCGAAGTGGCTAAAGGTTTTACACGCCTGCTTAAAAAGGATGTCCCTTTTCATTGGGATGCTGTGGCTCAAGAATCTTTTGAGCATCTCAAGGGTCTCCTTGTCTCTGCTCCATTGCTTCGCCCTCCCAACTATCATCGTGACTACATCCTCTATTTAGCTGCCGCTGACACCACTATCGGTATGGTTCTTGTTCAAACTGATGACGATGACACGGAGCATGTCATTTATTATCTCAGTAGAAACCTCCTAGATACAGAAACTCGATATGCACATGTCGAGAAGTTGGCATTAGCCACTGTTTGCACTGTCCAATGTTTCCACCATTATATTTTGTTGCATACTACTACAGTGATTTCAGATTGCAACCCCATGACGTATATCTTGTCATGCCAGTTGCTGGGGGGAAAATACTCTAAGTGGATTGTCATCCTCCAAGAGTTTGACTTGGAGTTCGCTACCGCCAAGTCTAAGAAATAGCTGGTTTTTGCTAAGTTAATTTGTTCTTTGCCATCTTCTTCTTCGCCATCTCACACCGAAGATCACATTCCGGATGAGACCTTATTTCTCATCAGCACCCTCGACCCCTGGTATGGTGACATTCTTACGTATTTGCAAACGTCCTCCTTCCGCCCGGGCACTTCCAAGGACGCTCGGCGAAGGATTTGTCATCAATCTCAACCATATCGTATCATTGGGGATACCTTATATCGCCTCGGTGCTGACTTTGTTCTCTGCCGTTGCTTACTCATGAGGAAGCTGAGAGAGTCTTGAATGACTGCCACTCAGGTGCTTGTGGCAGTCACATGTCTGGCTATGCTACCACTCAAAAAATTCTCTGTGCTGGCTATTTTTGGCCTTCCATCTTCAAGGATTGCATTCTTGCGGTCCGTTCCTGTCACGAGTGCCAAATTTTCCAACGGAAGATGCGGGCACCCCCTGCTCCTTTGCACCCTCTTGTTACCGTCGGCCCTTTTGCCAAATGGGGCATTGATTATGTCACCTATAACCCTCGCTCAACCGGGGGGCATGGGTTCATCATCGTTGCCGTCGATTATTTTACTAAATGGGCCGAGGCGATGCCTACTCTGAATGAAGACGGTCACACAGCGGCGCAATTTTTGTTTAATCATGTTATTTCGCGATTCGACGTCCCTCAAGCCATCGTCACTAATCACGGAAAACATTTTTGGAATCATATGATGACAGAACTGACAACCCAATTAGGCTTAAAGCACGATAGTTCTACCCCGTACTAACCTCAGTCCAATGGCCAAGTTGAAGCGATCAACAAGATTTTGGTTACAATGCTTCAGCGTACTGTTGGCATGCACAAGTCTAACTGGCATTTGATGTTGTTCTCTGCTTTGGGCTTACCGAACTTCCGTGAAGGATGCCACTGGTTTCACTCCATTTCAACTAGTATATGGACTAGAGGCTACCCTTCCGATTGAGTGTGAAATCCCTTCATTAAAATTAGCCATCGAGCTACTTCCTAACACTACCCCATTAGAATAACGTCTCCTTTATCTGGAGTGTTTAGATGAGACTCGTCGTCTAGCTAATTTAGCTATCGAAACGCAGAAGAAGCGAGTCAAATCTCACTTTGACCAGGCTGTTCGTCCACGTTCTTTCAATGAGGGAGACTTAGTCCTCCTATATGATCAGGCAAACGAGAAGCTAGGACCAGGAAAGCTCGAATCCATGTGGCTAGGCCCTTATATTGTCAAGAAATTTTTGGAAAAATGAGCCTATGAGTTAATTGATTATGAAGGAAATCCTCTTGCGCAGCCCCGAAATGGGTTGTATTTGAAAAAGTACTACGCGTGATGCTAAGTACGCTTCTTTTTTGTATATACATGTACTCTAGCAAGTGTGTTGTGTATGTGTGTTAGAGTTTTTATAGACTCGATTGTCGCTTGTCCCTTATTGTGTCTTTCGCTTCTTGTGCAGATGTCTAATACGCCTTATATTGGTTTCGCTGATGGTGCCTGTCGCAGTACTTGTAACTTATCCTCTGCGACATGGGTGATCTATGATCCTCATGGTGAGCTGATAGATCTTCAAGGTGTCTGTTTGGGTTGTACCACGAATAATGTCGCCAAATATTGTGCCGTAATCGAGCTCCTTACTGAAGCAATTAATCTCGGTATTCAGGTATTAGTGGTAAACCTGGATTCTCAACTTGTTGTCCTCCAGCTCAATAGGCGTTATTCCGTCAGAGACCATCATATTTTAAGGTTGTATTTACGTGTAAGATTGTTAGAAAGGAATTTTGAACTTATTACATATCAGCATATTCCACGACAATTGAACAAATTATCTGATGCATTGGCTAATCATGTATTAGATAGACATCTGCAAAATTTGTAAATAAAACATTATACAAGCAAGCATATAAAGACGCAATAGGAAACCATAATCATATGTATATATATATGTGTGATTCAAAATATTCGCGCCCTGCGCGTTACAAAAAATAATACATGTCCAAAGTCTATACAGCCGCTGATAGCGTACTCCTCAAAAAATATGCAAAAATGAAACCTAGGTGTCTAAACACGGTTATGCTCATGATAGCATGTCACCGCTTGCACCAAACGTCTCAACAGACAGTGGACACGAGTAGACACTCCCACCGTGTGCCTCTAATAAGCTCTAGGTACATCCACCAATCTGCCATAGTCTGGAATACCTCGAGTAAGTGCCTCGAGGTTCTGTACGAGATCATCCTCACCCTCTATATGAGGATCCACTGCAGGTTGTGCTCTGCGCACATTGTGGGGCAAGTCAGCTGGTCGCTCTGCGCCAACATCTGTATACATATAGAGACGCTGTAAGAAATAAGCATGTATTAACAAAAAAAAAACTTAAATACATAAAAACATTAAAAAAACAAAGAGTTCTTACCCAGCTCCTCATCCCAATCCTCTCTGTCAGGCAGAGGGAGATCGGGATCTCCAGTGAAATCCGTGCCCACATAGGGCCAGTCCTCAATGATGATCATCTGGTGTCGGAGCCAGATAAAGAACTCAGGCTTCCAGGACATCTGTTGGCCCCCTCCTCCTCTGGGCATAAGCTCTGCCCATCGGTGCAACCTTGGTTCCCTCAACACTGGGTCTGCTACTATTCCTCCAGGTACCTGGAAGATCGGCAGTCGCTCTAGAAAGAAGGTCACAATGATTGACCCATACCCAAACTGCTTGTTTCCATCTCGCTTACACTTGGTAAGCTGTCGTTTAATGTTGGTCATCACCACCATGGCCCAATCGAACAATGTCGGATGGAGACACTCAGTGGCCAGCAGCAAATGATTTTTGCTAGCCTCATGGGGTGCCTGTATCCCTGCTACCCGAGTAATAGTAAATAAAATGACTCGCAGAATCAAGCTAGGCATAGTGTTGATATCTACCTTCCTGCTGTTTGCCCCAAATCGTGCTCCAGGACACACTCTTCCCTTCACCTCCTCGAGCTTCTCCCCTGAAGGTTGACTACCTGTCAAAATAGGACGTGCACCTTGCCGTGATAACCCAGTGATGAAATAGACATCGGAAACATCCAACTCCAATTTCTGATCTTTCAGGCGTAGTAGCTCAGGTTGTGCGCGTAGGTATGAAGTATGGAAGAATTTTTTCAATCCGCAGTCTCTTAAAGCATTCATGTAGTCATCATCCTCCAAAGCCAGGGCATCAACTTCATTATGCTCTCATTCCTTCCATTCAAGAACCATTTTTAGCGAAATCTTGCAACTATAGGCAAAATTTTCAATTGTTAGATAATTATTGAAACATAAATTGAAAGAATTTTGCAAATTTAACGGTCCAATTTGGTGAAAAATGGGATCGCGCGGTTGGCGCGACTGTTTCTAAAATAGTCGCGTTAATGGCGCGACCCCTATAGGGAGAAATCGCCATTGGCGCGGTCCCGTGCTGGAAACCCGCGCTAATGGAGTAGCCCTAAAAATTTGCAAATCCCTTTGCAGGGAGCTAAAATGTGGACAAAAACCTTGAAAAATGGAATGAAAACAAAGCTAGAGATGAGGCCTCTTACCTATTGCAGACGGAGGCTCGAATGGTCTCCTGGATCGATCGTAATCAACAGCTGAACTTTGCACTAAAAACCCTCCAACAGTGAACTCATAAGGTAAAAAGTGAAAAGTAAATTTTTTTTTTACTATTTTACTATTTATAACACTATTTTGACCTAAAAATACATTAGCAATGATATTTTTGAGTATTTTTAGGATATTTTCATGTCGAAATGGGTTTTACGCTGTTTTTTGAATGATGACAGGGTTAGGTGCGACTCAAACGAGCTTCTTTTTAACTTTTTCAAGCTTGGTAAAACATGAGAAAATGTTACTTATGGTCTACTTTCAGCTCTTTTCTTGACCTTTTAAAGAGGAAAAGATAGCTGAGTTATCCCTCTTGGCTCGTTAAACGTTACTAAGGGGCGGTCGTTTTAAGTTCTTTTATCGACCGTTAAAATATAAAAAGATTACCGGGTTTTTGTCATTTCAAACTCGTTAATGGTTACGAAATGACATGGTTTTGATCGCTTTTCTACTTTTTCAGGTCGAAATCACTATTCATGAAAAGTACTCCTCGGTTGTAATGATCGGGCGGTTCTTTCGGGCATCATTTTATACTTTTTCGGCTCGAGAGACACAACTATACGAAAAAGGACCTCTGGAGTTTTCTTTTCTGTGTCTTTTTCAAACTCTCTAAACATGAAAAAGACTCCGAGTTTTACCTGTGTCGGACTCCTTAAACCCTGACGACATTGGACTCGTCATCATGACGAGATTTGAGCTTCTCCTCCCTAGGGCTCGTTAAACTGTTACTAGGTTGGATTCGACCGAAGGTCGAACTTATACTACAAGCATATGCTATCCCCATCAAGCTTGTTAAAAATAATTGGGGCACTCGCCAGAAATGGTGGGGGAAAAAAGAAAATTTTGGAACCGTAATCATTGTCGTGTCGGCAGTATGTCGCTCTTGAACATGGCACTTCTCTACTTTCGTGTCAGGGTGGGGATATCTCATCTTGTTTTTTCACTTGCCTCCGTGGGTTTGGATAATCCTATTTGACCTCTCATCTGTTCATTGCCTCGTCATCATGACCTCTGATCCATTGATGTCAAATACTTCCAACTCCACTGTCGTGCCGCCAATATTTTCAAGAGATGTTGACCTCTGAAAGAAACCACCTCTGTCTGATAGTTCATAAATCTTAAATTCACAACATTGTCTCTTCCCGTCTCGTGTCGATGATGTGGGAAACATTATGGCCCACCTTCGACGAAGATCACTTCCTGTCGACTTCAGCTCATTATCCAGGAAAGTGACCTAAAGACTCCCTTTTGGTACCTTGGATCATGCATACCTCAATGGCAGGTTCTTCATGTTCGACGCGAGGTTTTCATCATTGGCCTCCGATCGGATGACTCTACGGGTGTTCGACATCGGCTCATTCATTCACACGCTGTAGACTGTACCTATAGTACCTTGAGGACCATTGTCATTATTGGTGGAACCTCTCGTGTCTGTTAACAGCTTTCATCATTGGCTGGTAATCAGACGATGTTCATGCATGTTCGACTTCAGCTCACATGTTCACATGCTTGAACTTGTACTTATGTTTGGGTCGAGGTGGAGCGCAAGACCCTAGATTGTGTCTGTTGTAATCCAGGCGTGATTTTGATACATGACTCATTCAATGGATGGCTGCGACCATACCTGAGTCACTTCATTGATACTAACCAAATGGCTGCGTCCATACTACGGATCTAAATATCATGTACTCTCTTATGGATGGCTGCGACCATGCCACATATATCATGTATCTGAACTATCAAATTGTATCTCTCAATACAGATTCTCGGCAGCAGCTATATATGTTCTTGTAAAGCACTTCACCCCTCTCTCTCTCTTGGGGCTCATGCTTTAGGGGGCATCTGTTACACAGTAATTTGTCACTGTTGGTCACCGTCCCTGTTACCCTTGCTTTCGTACATTGGAGGACACATTTATGGACCTGTGACCAGTGACAAAACCAAAAAACACTTGCATTGTATTCCCCTGAGTATGAACATCATATTCCCTGAAGACACCTTTTGCAGATTATCCCTAAAAAGTGCCCTTTTTCCATTAGCGCGGGTTCACAGTGTCTTGCCCGCGCCAATGACTCAGTTCCTTAAAAGGAGGCGCGCCCATTAACGCTCTGTCATAGAGCAAAGCCTGCGCCACCTAAATTTGGTTATGATTTTTAGCCAGCGCGCACTCACATGTTTTTTCCTCTTTGTTCATGGAGTTCTCTGAGGGAAAAATCCTCATGGAAGTGGTCGAGTGTCATCTTTTTATCCATGACAACTAAGTTCAGTGGCTATTCAGGGATAATACTAATCTTCAGTAGGCGTCCTGATACAATGCATACTCCTTCCTCCTCCATCTATAAATGACTGTCCCCCTGCATTAAACCAACTAGTTTTGCTAGAGCTATTGTGAGTACTGAAATAATGCTGGAGTGATAGTGAGAATTGAGAAGTATAGAGGGGTTATGCTGCCAAAATATTGAGAGAGAAGAGTTCACTTTGCAAGGTGTATTTAGCTGCTTGCCCAGTCAGAGGAGGTTCAACGTCAGAACCTTTGGTTGTAATCTCTCTCTATTTTTACTCATTAATAGACGACTATCATTATGGTTCCACTCATGTGTCTTTTAATGGTATTTGAGTTATGTCTTTTCTGACCGATATATAATTACATATACTGGATTTTATGCTTGTGCTTGTATCGTTCTTTGCATGTGCAGGTGTCCATTCACGAGGATCGTGAGGATTGTGACCAGCCGGAGCAAAGGAACGGGAGCGGCGATTCTTCTACAACTACTAGCGTTGGAATCCAAGTAGACCATCATGATCGATCTCTAATTTATGTAATTAGGAACCTACGTGTTAGCATTGTGTGATTGTTGCTAGACCCGTGTTGGGCTAGTGGGATTGCCTCGGTCCGCAGAGGGGATTTACCAGTTCAACAATAGGCATAATGGAAAACATCTAGATTGGAGTCAATTTCACTCCTGAAGAAATTGCAAGCTTCACTTGCCTTTTTAAGGAATTCCGCAATGTATTTGCTTGGTCTTACAAGGAAATGTCGAGCATAGATCCATCTATTGTAGAGCATGAGATCAAGGTATATGACAATGCCAAGCCTCTCTACCAAAGGCTTCGAACAATCCATCCCCACAAAACTACAACCATCAAGACTGAGGTGGAAAAATTGTTACGTGCTGGTTTCATCTACCCCATTCCCTTAACGGAGTGGGTTTCCAATATGGTTCCTATTGATAAGAAACATGGTACCATTTGCATTTGTGTCAACTATCGAGACTTGAATAGTGTGTGTCCAAAATATAATTATACGACACCATTCATCAACCAAATAATCGACGACTGTGTGGTTGCGAATCCTTCTCATTTATGGATGGTTTCTTAGGTTATAACAAGATATCCATAAAATTGGAAAACCAACACAAAACTACCTTATTTTCCCTTGGGGAATCTTTGCATATTATCGAAAACTCCCATATAGTTTAAAGAATGTTGGAGCAACATTTAAATGGGCCATGGACTATGAATTCCATGATATCATACATATTGTTCAGGCTTACTTGGATGACCTCCCAGCCCATTCCAAGAAGCGAACTTAACACCTAGTTCATTTGCGAGTAATTTTTCTTAGGTGCAGGTTCTATGACATACGTCTGAATCCACATAAATGTGTTTTGTTTTTCGAGTCTGGACACCTACTTGGTTTCATTGTCTCCAAGTACAGGATTAGGGTTGATCCTGATAAGTAAAGGCAATTACTCAATTGCCTGAACCACAATCCATTTTGCAGCTCCAACATTTGCAAGGGAAAGCAAACTTCTTATGACGGTTCATCATAATTATGTCGAGTTGACAAAAGGCTTTATTCACCTACTAAAGAAGGGAGTACCATACATGTGGGATGATCAAGCCCAACAATCATTTGATGCCTTTCAAAAGGAACTTATATCAGCCCCACTACTTAGTGCTCCCAACTATGGGCACGACTTTATCCTCTATCTGGTAGCCTCCCCATCCTCCCTTGAAATGGTGTTGATCCAAACTCATGATGACCTAAGTGAGCATGTGATCTATTATCTGTCGAAAGGCTTGGCTAGGCCCGAACTCAGATATTCACATGTGGAAAAGTTGTCCTTCATAGTTGTCTTTGCTATCAATTGATTCCAACATTATATACTGCTACAAAAACTATCCTCGTTGCTTTGGAGAATCCCATGAGACACATTTTGTCTCATCAATTCATTGGAGGAAAATATTCCAAATGGATCGTTATACTCCAACAATTTGATTTGGTTTTCGCCACTGCCAAGGCGAAAAAATCCTTAGTCTTTGCTGAACTTTTGTCAAATCTTCCCATTGTCAATCCAAATGAGATAGCTCAGGATCCTCTCCCAAATGACTCTATCTATCTAATCAAATCTACTGACCCTTGGTATGGTGTCATTCTCGTCTATCTCCATGTGCAATGTTTCCACCCTAAACTATTATCAAGTGACCATCATTGCATCCACTACCAAGCACAACACTATTTAGTGTTGAATGATACTTTATATCATCATAGTACTGATATACTTCTTTGATGTTGCCTCACCCATGAAGAGGCAAAACACATTCTAAATGACTACCATGCTGGGGCTTGTGGCGGTCATCTTTCAAGCATGTCTACTTCCCAGAAAATTTTATGCGTAGGCTACTACTGGCCAACCTTGTTCAAATAGTGTATCAAGGCAATCCCAGAGTGCCACCCTTGTCAAATTTTTACAAATAAAATGCATGATCCCTTGGCCCTACTGCACCCAATTATATCCATCGGCCCCTTTTCCAAATGGGGTATTGACTTCATCACATGCAACCCCATTTCCTCTGCTAAACACAACTACATTATTATAGCGGTGGACTATTTCACAAAATGGGCCGAAGCCCTTCCCATTTTTTGAACCAATGCAGAAATCACAGTGCTATTCCTATTTAATCAGGTTATCTATCATTTCGGTGTGCCCCACATGATTGTTACAAACCATGGGTTTCATTTTCAAAATCACATGATGTCTGACTTAACATCGTTTCTCAATTTTCACCAAGACCAATCGTCCTTCTACTACCCCCAAGCTAATGGCCAAGTATAAGTTTTTAATGGCGTCTTAGCAAGGAATCAAGGAATCACAAAACCCACTGGCATCGAATATTATATCCTACACTATGGGCATATCAAACTTTAGTAAAAACTACTACAGGCTTTACACCTTTTGAATTAACTTATCGTCTGGAAGTAGTTTTACCTATCAAGTATCAAATTCCTTCCCTAAAAATTTCTGTTGAACTCTTGCCTGACACTACTACTGAAGAAGAATGCCTGATATACCTCAATCAACTGGATGAAACCCATCAAGATGTTGAATTATCATTTGAAGCCCACAAGCACTGAGTTAAAGCCCAGTACGACAAGAAGGTCAAGCCTCGTTCTTACTAAGAGGGAGATATTGTTTTACTCTATGATAAAAAACATGACCTCTTGGGGGCAGGAACACTTCAACCCTTATGTCTCAGTCCATATGTCGTCACCAAGGCCCTCTCAAAAGGGGCATATGAACTTCAGGATTGGAAAGGAATCCCACTTGATGAGCCCCGAAACGAGCTCTATCTGGAAAAGTATTATGCCTAGTACCACACTAGGCATGTGCTTTGTAATTCTATGTATCTATAAGTTTTGATTCTTTTTTATGTGACTGGATTTTTTGGTATTTTCTAAGTAGTTGTCTCATACATATTTCTTTTTGTGCAAATGTCTTCATTACCTTTAGAATACATAGGATACATGGATACTGCCAGTCGTCACACACGATACATTGCATCAGCTGCTTGGGTCATTTACACACTTGAGTCGAAATTGCTTTGTTACGGGGGATTCTTTCTTAGTACTACAACCAACAATATTGCTAAGTATATGTCTGTAATTTCACTTCTCATTGAAGTGTCATCTCGAGACATCTCCAATCTGGTGGTCAAGTTAGACTCTTAGCTTGTCATTGTGAAATTGACAAATCATTATCACATTCGAAATCCAATCTTGTTACGTCATTATTTAAGGGCACAACTCTTGGAACGTAAAATTGAGTTTATTACATATGACACATTCCTCAAGAATTTATGGCAGCTGTTGATTCATTGGAAAACTATGCATTAGATTGGCATCTGTCTCATTTATTATAGATACATGTATGAAAGTAAATATTTACAGAGTTAAAAATTTACAAAAACACTTAAAAAAAAATTACATCATATAATACCAAAATATATGTACGTATATATATATATAGAGAGAGAGAGAGACAGAGACAGAGAGAGACGGAGAGAGAGAGAGACAGAGATAGAGAGAGATCGAATCCATTCTTTTACATCAAAAAATTTCCTAGATCTTAGGTGTTTTCAAGTGAAAAATGGATACTAAGCCTCATTATAAACACTCGCTGGCTAAAACATGTGCCTGCTAACAGAGCCTACTACTCATGAAAAGACAATACAACTCTAGCTATCCTCCGAACAGGAACCAAAAACCACTCAGGCACACCAACAACGTGTGGTTGCATGTGAGCGTGAATCTCCCTCATAGGAAGGGGGGGAACACCCATGTTAAAACCTTCAAGGTTCCTCAGAACCTCACAAAGACTCTGGGCATCATCACCATCTTCGAGTAGCTGGCCTCCTCACCTCACTTGGCAAGGCTCACCTGCAGGTCGCATCGATGCCACATCTGTGTCAAGCAAAAAGCTTCATGTCAGTACTTATTCACTCATAAACAAACAAAAATGTTACATAAACATTCAAAAGCTCAAAAATACTTTAAATACTCTCAAAACACCTTCTTACCTTGAGGCCCCCAGTTTGTACCAAGTGGAAGAATCAATTTAGGATCGCTTGTAAAGACCATGCCCTTGTAGGCATAGTCATCTATCATTAGGATCTAACCACTGAGCCATTCAAAGAAATATTCTTCGAAAAAATCCCAGATGGGTCCCCCTCCAGTATGAGGATTGAGAGATGCCCATTGCCCTTGCCTAGGCTCTCTCGGATCAAGTGGACCCATGCTCATTCGTGGTCTCATAATAGGCACCCTCTCAAGTATAAAGGATACAATGAGAGTACCATACCCAAAACTCTATTGGGTTCGAGTCTAACATGTCGTCAACTCTGCCTTCAGCTAACGAAGAACTGCCTCACACCAAGTGAAAATTTGGGGCTAGACATAATCAATGGAAAGCATCAATTGGGCCTTTATCACAACATGGGGACTCTTGGACCCCACCAAGTGCACAATCATCGATAGTATGGCCCTCATAGACCTAGATCTGATCCTCTCTATAGGGACTCTATTGCTCACAAGTCCGCTCTCAGGAATACAATAAGCTTCGATCAACTCTAAGGTGGCTTAGGGATCAAACCTACTCCCATTCAAGTTTTCTTGTGCCCCTCTACACGACAAACCAGTCAGAAAATAGATGTCATCTCTATCGATCAAGAGCTCATAACCCCTGAGCCTGAACAACCCTTGGTGTTCATCCCAATGATGAATGATCTAGCTTAAAAGTTCCTCCTGACCTTTCATTAGGTCAAGCTTTGCATATTTCATCAAACCACATCAGCGCACTACAAGTATGCAAGCTTGGTCATTTCACATAAGTAGTTCTTGTTGATCATGGGCTCGTTCCCGTCATAAACTAGTCATGATGGCTCAAAACCTACACAAATCAACCCAAAAATCAGTGAAAATGGGGCAAAAAATCATCAGAAATCATTGGCTGGGGTTTGGGAATTTACCCTTATGCACTAAAGCTCCCCCTTAGGGAAAATAGGGTGCACTAATGCCTTCCTCTAGGTCGTGAAGGGAGTTTAACACACCTCTAGTCCTAGAGTGGGGCGTTAATTGCATTCATTGAGCTAGGGCCTCCTTAAATCCTAAAATTCCACCCCTAATGTAGCTAAAAAAGGTTAAAAGATGTAGGATAAAGGTTTTTAAATATACCTAGGGTAGACGATGATTCGAATGATTTCCTGGATTTCCCACAATTGTTTGTGGAAGATCTACTCCTCTTTAGCTCCAAAACACTCTCACAACACTCAAATGATGAAAATGGTGAAAATGGAGGCTCAAAAACTCCCTTATAGTCACTCTAGAGGTATGAATTATCATAGTTAAAGTCATTAAAGTAGAAGTAGTTCATTTCCTATGTTATTTATCAAGCACCATGTCAACATATTGTCAAAAATTACTCATGTTTTGATGAAAGGACTTTCAAGGCTGAATTGCAGAAATGACCATGTTCAATTCATTATGAGCACTTTCCTTTATGGGATATTTTCTTGCTCTTAAACCAAAAAATTCTTGATTTTTCGTCATCGGGCTCGCTAAACTCCTACAATGATGATATTAGTGCTTTATTTTTTGGGACTCTTTCTCACTCATAAATTGAAAAATCCCCGAATTTTTTCCCTTCCTTGGGCGCGTTAAATCTATGAAGAAGGAATGATTAGTTCTTTTACCTCTTTTTCCTCGCTTATTAAACTAAAAAAGGTACCTCGTTTTTTCTTCATTTGACTCGTTAAAAATTTATGAAGATCTATTGAGTTTTTCGTTGCTTGACTCATTAAAATTTCATGATGAATATCAAGTTTACTCTGTCTCCTCGTACTCATAACAAAATAAGGCAAACTTCTATTGAATGTAGGTTTATCTTTTTATCTTGACTCAGTAGACTAAGTTATGGAAAAGGAAAATTTTCAGGTATACTATTAAACCTTTGGCACACCTGGTTAAAAACTATGACAAAGGGACCACCCTGGAGTCGCTCTTTACGATATTTTTAGACTCTCAAAATATGAAAATACCACTGAGTTTACCCATCTAGACTCACTAAATTAATCAAATGGGTAAAGTGGACAATAAAATTGCTTTAAGTCCCTATTTTGAAAAGAGTTTTTTGGCAGCAGTCGCTCCCTTAGACATGGCCCTCCCTCAGCAAAATCTTCCTTGTGACGGCCTCTCAATATGAACCTTACCATCCTATGAGTTTAGCCTATATACCATGATTCTTTTGCATCTCTATATCCTAACATTCTTTGTTGTTCATGAGCCTAGTGTTGCATGATTAAAACCTTTGTGTCGTGCCTTCTATTGTTCAAGGGAAAACCTTTATCTTCGGTTTCCTTCATCAAACCATCAAGCATATTCTTCCATCATGCCCTCTATCGATTTGACCCAATGCTCAAACTATTCTTCAAAAAACAAATCATTCTTGTCTTGTTTCATCTCGGATGATGTAAGACACATTATAGCCTACCTTTCGACAAGTCTCTTCCTATCGACTTTAGCACTCTATCTAGGAAGTAGACCCAGAAACACTTCAGTGCCTTGGAACTTGCAAACGTCAGTGGCAGGCTACCTTGTGTTTAGTCAAGGGTTTTCATTATTGGCTCCTAGTTAAACGATTCTATGATTTTTCGATGACAAAAGCATTATTCACACTCACTAGATTGTACTGTGCATCGTGGAGACCATCACCATTATCGATGGCCATCCTCATGTCTGTTAACAGTCTTCATTATTGACTGCTAATCAAACGATTTCATACATGTTCAACCTCAATGCCTTTATTCACATGTATTGAACTATGTTGTTAAGGTGAAGAAAAAATCAAGACCTTGGGTAGAGGCTTACATCACTAAACCTTGTTTCCTCTCCCAAGTTGCGTATATTACTTTTTGGAGATAGCTCATCAGAATGATCTTATTATGACACAAGTTCCACATTGTTCTTATTGGAAGACATGATCATCATATCTCTTTTTTGAGAAATTGCTCTGACATAGCTACTGAGCATGGGAATGCCCAACTCAGGACATGATTTTAGATGTTTTATATATACATGTTGTATCAGTTTTCTCGTATTCCCGAAGCTCTGATCCTCTCTCTCTCTTTTCCAAGAAAATGATAGTTACATAAAATATTTCAACCATCATCTCTACCTCTGATATCACACTTTAGGGGCATTTTCTATATAGGAAAATGACCTCCTCATCAGGTCAGAGTAAAAACGCAAGATGACTGAAAGACTGACCAAGTTCACAGACATATTTGTCAAGCTTACGATCTCCAAGAACTAACAACCTACTTTATAAATCTTCCTACCATGCATTAGGTGCGTTAGTACCTAGGGTAACTTTTTTTGTTGCCTTGGGAAGAGCGTTAGTCAACCTAAATGAGTTTTTATGAGTCAAAGGAATAAGTTTACTGAGAAATATCCCTATATTCACTCCTATGTCAACTCATAAAAGTAGGAAAACATCCATATTTGACCTTTTTGGAGGAATTACTATTGCTAATGGAGTCTACAAACTGGGAAAGATCATAAAAGAATGGAAACATCTCTGCTTTTTCCCAAAGGAAATCATGAAGGATTTGGCAAGGCTTATCATCTCATGCTATAATGTGAGGCTAGGGCCATTGTGGAAAATGTCAAAACATTTGAAAGGATTTCCTATTTGATTGTCGAAGCTAGTATTAGATAGAGCTCTTCAAGAGGTTAAGAAGGGAGAGAGAGAGAGGAGCTGGAGGAGTAAGGGAAGGCTGATGCAACTGATGGTTGTAATCACTCTTTTCTATCATTAATATAGACTTGCAATTGTGTTGTCCACTCCATGGCATTGGTATTGTAATTTGTTTACATGTTTATGCAATGTTATTATTATGAGTGGCTTAAATGTATGCAATTAGATATCCCTATATGTTAGTGAATTGATTATTAAAATTATATGTTGTGATATTACACCTTGTCTTGTCTATGTGCAGATATTGATATTGGAGCTAGCTGAGGGATCTTCCACTCCACTACTTTACGCTTTCCAACAACACCACACCAAGACTTGAGGTAATAAGTCCTTCTTCCTACTTTGATTCTCATTTGACTAACATGGATATATGCATAATATTTGGGCCAGTTGCAGCTAATTTTACTGTCTGCCAAGGATCTTGAGAAGGTCCTTGAGGGTATCACCATAACCAAACACCCATGCATTAATCCCTATAACATTTGGCTCAGCCGATCTATGGTCGGGTGGAACATGCTAGTCCCATAAAGGGTTGGCTTTTACGTCATTAACATGAGGTTATTTCTCCTTGTTAATTCATGAGTATTATACTAGTTTATATGTGGATTATATGGCTATTGTATCCTTGATATTTATGTTATTATTATGGTTATAAGCACGTATTATGACAATGATGATGTATGTATCTCCTCATGTTTTGATTTGTAAATGAATGAACAATGTATCTATGACCTAATAGATGATAATGCAACTAATGATATAAGGGAACAATGCTTCCTTAGTGATTCTTAGATAAGTATGAGACCTCAATACTCATATATGTTGTTTAAACTTGTAGATTACATATTTGTGATATGTTTGATGAAATGGTTATCATGGCTAGTCAAGGTCCAATTTAGACATTGTCAATATTTTTGCAAATGTATCATTATTTTGTTGTGTAATTTCATTTATGAACCTGTCATTAGGTTCTGGGAAGTGACCTAGGCTTTAGGCCTAAAAAAGTGGCACAAATCACAGAGTCATAGGCATAGGTCTAAGGAGAAAAGTCCCTAGACGCATGCATACCCATGCTATTGGAGCGTCTGGAGCCTCCTAGATGCACCCTTCTCCATATCAAGGGAGTTTCCAAGGATTTAATGGTATAAAACCTCAGTGGGACCCAGGGGCTAGTTTCCTGAGTGGTTTGGATGGCTTCTGGGAGTTCTATTGCTGATGTGGAAGGTTTTTATGGGGTTTTTTTGTCGATTCCACTTCATTAAGGTGACATAGGAGGTTGAATCCTATTATAGTGGCCTCTTGTTGCATATTTACCCCAATTGGCTGGTTACTTGGGTAGATGTGGGATGAGGGTGTTACAAAGTCGTATCAAAGTGTGAGTTTCATTCCCTTTGGGTGGTTTCTAGTTTTTTATTTTTTTGGGTGATATCAGATACTATAGAGTGGTATCAGGGCATGGTTCACCCCTTGAACTAGATGGGCAATGTATTGGTCATGCATGCATGTCAGTTGCATATGTGTTCCTTATGCTTGTAGTCCATGTTCTTGTTGCATTTGCATGGTGTTGATCATGGTTATAGTGGTTTCTTCATGCGAAGGTTGATGGTTTTGTTGTGGGATGTGTCGTCATGAGTGTATGGTTGTATATGCATTTTTTATGCATGTCAGTGTGCATATGTTGCTATCGATGCATTGTCATGATGAAGGTTGTTGTGCTTGAGTTCATTTTACACAATTATGTCATCATTATGTTATTGGTATGTTATGATGATAATGAGTTGGTTGATATAAAGAAGGAGATACAAGCCATCAAAGTGAAGTTGCAACATTAGACCTCGAGGCAAGAGCATGTCGTCATACATCTTTGTATGTTGGGCATGCAGGTATGTAGGTCAAGGATTGTTATATGCATTATGGTTATGTGTATGCCTTTCATTCTATTGATGTTATGGTTACATACATGATAGATAACTTGATGATTAGGTTATATGTTGTTGATGAGCATGATATATAACTTGTTGTTGTTATATGCTAGTAATTTGATGATTAGGGTTACTACATTAAGGTCTTGATGTTATATGTATCATACTAATTTGGATTGGTCTATGCAAATGGTTAGGGTTGTGACAATCAAGTATGAGCTGACATATTTGTGATATTTTGTTATACTAATGGTAGTGTTGTTTTAATCAATCCTGATTGACCGAGACTGCAAAATTTAATTGTCAACCTAGGGTAGGTCTTGTTGTTTCAATGGAGTTCGCATTGTTTGTGCCAATACACTACAACCAAGAATGAAAAATAGAAAGAACAATAAAATATGTCGCTGAATCAATTGCAAAATTCAAATCATTCATGTAGAAATTAAAACACTCCACAGAATTGAGATCACACTTCGCAATTATCAGAGTAAGGGTGCACTACATAGTAAACTAATGACTACACCAACTAGTCGCTATCATTCTGTTTAATCAAACCAGTGTAACAACATAATATAATCTGGAACAAAAGCAGATGTACTTCACAATTTGTACAGAAACAACAGAAAACCATATGACAATAAAAGAAATAATAATGTACACTACTTCTACAGCTATAGTCCCTGCTAAAGATGATCTGAATTGGATCCATGAAGATTGTCAAAGTGCCATGACTGTATTAAGACAGGACAAACTTTGAATTTATGAACACAGAGTAATCAGAAAGACCTCTAGATAGTGGCAAATTGCAGCCAGCAAGGAACAACGAGGACCTTGGTCAAAGTGCATTGACCGAGGCCCACAGAGTCTGTGTAGGAGGTAAAACTGGCACTTGGGAAGCCTGGATCGGGAAACGAAGGCCATTTCTGATGCGTAATTAAGCACTAATCGTGCATCACTGGGAAAAACCCCTCAAGAAGGAAAGGCCCCGAGCACTCAATCACATGGGAAGTTGGGAAACCATGGGGAAGGCGCTAAGGTGAAAGGCAGGACCCCGCTCCAAAACCGGTGGTATATCGGGGGCACCCTTGGGCGGTAAGCGGATTTGGCTGAAACCGAGTGATTTCATTCATCGCATGATGCATGTTCAATGGATGAGAGAGAAAACTGCTACTCATCGCACGCTAACGATCAAGCAAGTAAATCGCACAAAATGAGCGAATATCGTAGGATCTAGGGGCTCCATATCTAATGGCAGAGATTGCGCCTGATGGAGAAACTGGATTTGACAGGGGAATTAAGCTGCGACATAAAGAAGTTTGAAGTTCGATTTGACCACTGAGTTGGTGGAAGAGTCATTCCACAATGTAACTAAATTACCGAACCATCGAGGAAGAGCTGGTGCAGTTCGTGAGAGGACAAGTGGCCACTTCCCTGTGGATGATGGCGATGATGCAGAGGCAAGGAACTCCAAACAAACAATAGTAGGAAAACCAAAGGGGAAGATGAGGAATCGAACAGTCATGAGATAGATTAACTTTAAGCCATCAATAAATAGAGAACATAACACACAACAAAGACGAGAGAAGAAGAGAATGGAGACAGAGAGAGCAAAGAAGAGACAGTGAAGCAAAAAAGTAGAAAAAAATAGCCGAGCTAACCTAAGGCAGCATCGAGCAGAGATAAATCTTGAGAGGTTCAAGCAATCCCTGAGAGGATCTGTCGGAAATTGAGCACAACATTGGGCTTCTCCCATTAAATATTAGAGAGGTCAAGATATGGTAAGGAAAAGATTTTGTGTACTCTAGTGGCTTGGGGGATCCAAGAACCACCCTACCAAACATTATCTGTTTTAGGAGACTCAAATTGAGCTCCTCATTGTAAATATCTGCTTTAAAGACACAATAAAAGAAGGCCACCACTGAAAGCTAGACCAGAGACGTAGCCCTAGAGAATAGGGTGAACTCCTTATTAAATCTATTGTGTTCTTGCATTTTCTTACTATGTTTCTCTTACTGTTTTCCATTTTTCCAGTGTCTATGTATTTTGCAATCTAATCGATCCATTGCCTAAAATAACATAGACACACACCAACACATGAGTCTGTAATACCTTCATTCATTAATTAACTAACTGAGGTCACTCACCAGTGATTTTTAGATCAAGTGGTATTAGATCTTTAGGCTATTAAGGTTAGACAAGCTTGTGTTGGTTTAGCTATTGAATGCTAACTAGATAAAAGCTAAAATTAGGAGAAGGAGAGTCGGTCGAAACTAGTCCTGAAATTGGGAGAGTCTATCCTCAAAAGACAATGTCAGAGGAAGGTTCTATGGGGCAAGACCCTCAATTCATAGATAATTTCCTACCCATAAAGTCCATGGTAGAAGAAATGTATAGGAACTTTAGAAAACATAAGGATGAAGATTCATCAGGCTCTAAGCAATACAAAGGAGAAGATGAGTCACATTTCCATGACCACTCGAAAGGCAAAGGGAAAGAGGAAAGATTTCTCACACCTCCTAATAACCCTAAAAACAAAGCACCTTTGATCAAAATAGATGTTAAATTTGATCTACCTATATATGATGGAGAGTTTAATGCAGGAAATCTGGACAATTGGATTAGACAAATTGATGTTTATTGTAAAGTGCGGAATATTGATTCAAACAAGAGCAAGATTCAGCTGGCAAGCCTACGCCTTGGAGGCACTGCCTTGGTTTGGTGGGAAGGCAGAACCCAAGTTGACATGAAAAGACATGGTAAGACCATCTCTATCTGGAGTGAATTTGTTTCTGCAATCAAAAAGCAATTCTATCCATTGGCTTACATGCAACAAGCCATGATGAGTTGGCAAACTCTTCGACAGTTGAAAGGGCAAAGTGTGCAAGGGTACACTCAAGAATTTAGAAAGAGAGCATTGATTCTAGGAATCTCATTAGACTCACCTGAGACTCTGTTGAAGTACATTGGTGGTCTACACAGCTACATGAGGCACACCATCCTCATGTTTAATCCCACTAGTATAGATGAGGTATTTGTATAAGCTACTCATCTAGAAGCTAGAGGAAAGAATGGAAGTCCAGAAGTTTGGGGATCATCCCAACTCACTGCAAGCAAGAATAAGGAGAAAAGAAAGTAGAAGTGGAAAGCAAGGAAGGCTAACACTACACAGAAAAGCAAGGCTTCATGCACTTACTGTAAAAAGGATGGGCATGATGATGAGCACTGTTGGATTCTGCATCCAGAGCTGAGACCTAAGAAGTTCGAGGGCAAGAAGAAGAAGACTATTGTAGCTATTCAGAAAGATTTGGGGTTAGACTTGGGAGATGAAACAACCATTGCAGCCACAAGTATAAGAGGTAAGAATTATGAAGCATCTACTAGTAATTCTGCACAATCTACTATTGATGAAGAAAATGAGAGAAAAAGACGTGAGCTTTTCCATATTTGAGTTAATTCCAAACATCAAAAGATTGATAATTTGTTTGATAGTGGCTCACAAGTAAATTTAATTTCTGAAGCAATTGTAAAGAAGTTGGGAATAATAACTACACCTCACAAGAAACCATACCCATTATGATGGTTAAATGATAAAGCACAACTACTTGTGACTAGACAATGCAAACTCAAGTTTTTTTTGGGTCAGCATTTGTAGATGAGTTTGAGTTAGACATGATTCCTTTGGATATATGTGGAATTGTTTTAGGAAGTCCTTAGTTGTATGATAGGAAAGCTATTTTCTATAGAGCTGAGAATAAGTATCTACTTGTTAAAGATGGAATCGAATACTTTATAAGAGCTCATAAGCTCAATAATAATTATACTCTCATAAAATCAGGCAAATGAAAAGAATGATAAATTCATGAAAACAATTCTTACTGATGGTTGTAAAGGAAAAGAAACCTGATAATTCCAATGTGTTTGAAGGTTGTAATGCTAAATAGAAAGCTGATTTAGAAAAGGTTGTTTCAGAGTATGATATCTTGTTTCAAGAACCTAAAGGTCTGCCACCCAAAAAGGAAATAGTACATGATATTATTTTGCAGCAAGATGCTCTATTGCCTGACATTGGAATGTACAGGTTGTCCGCTTTAGAGAATGCTGAAATCAAGAAGCAGGTGTAGGAGTTGCTCGAGAAAGGGTTCATCAGACCTAGCACATCACCATGTGGGCCACCAATTGTTTTGGTGAGAAAGAAAGATGGCTCGTGGAGAATGTGCATCGATTACCGAGCACTGAATAAGATAAAAATCAAAAATCGTTATCCCGTTGCTCGCATAGATGATCTTTTAGATCAATTGAAAGAAGTTTTTTATTTCTCCAAGCTAGACTTGCATAGTGGATACCATTAGGTCAAAGTTGCTGAATAAGATGCATGGAAGACTGCTTTCAAAACAAAGCAGGGATTGTATGAGTGGCTGGTTATGCCTTTTGGCTTAACTAATGCTCCTGCTACTTTCATGAGATTAATGAATGATGTACTCAGACCTTTTCTTGATGATTTTGTTATTGTGTATCTGGATGATATTCTAATTTTTAGCAAAACATGGGAAGAACACTTAAAGCATGTTAAGAAGACAATAGATGTTTTGAAAAGAGAAAAGCTTCATGATAAACTCTCGAAATGTGAATTTGGCAAAACATCTCTGACTTATTTGGGTCATATAGTAGGGGGTAGTGAATTGAAGATAGATTCCTCTAAGATGGCAGTCATTGTAAACTGGCCTAAACCCAAATCTGCTACAGAAGTTAGAAGCTTCTTAGGAGTAGCACAATATTGGAGGAACTTCATTTCTAACTTTTCCTTAATTGCAGCTCCCTTAAATGCTTTAACAAGATTGAACAAGGTGTTTCAGTGGGGAGGCAAACAGCAGAAAGCCTTGGATACCTTGAAAGAAAATATTAGTACAATACCTATATTAGCACTGCCTGATCTTCAAAGACCATTTGAGATCCAAACAGATGCCAATGACTATGCCATGGGAGCAGTGTTGACACAGCACGGTAAACCCATATGTTATCATTCTGAGACTTTTAATCCTACATTAGTTAACTATCCTACATATGATAAAGAATTGTATGCATTAGTTCAGAGTGTGAAAAAATGGAAACATTACTTAATGGGAAAAGAGATAGTAATACATACTGATCATCAACCACTTCAATATCTACACTCCCAAACTAAGTTGCAGCAATCAAGACACTATAGATGGATGTGTTTTCTACAATAGTTTCATTTAGTCATCAGATATAAAAAGGACATACATAATAAAGTTGTAGATATGTTATCTAGACCCATTATAAATGCATCTATTATACTTAAGCATAATTTTGTGTTACATGAGAGTTGCATTGAACAATATGCTCAAGATGTAGACTTTAAAGATGTATATGCAACTTTAAGTCAAGGTAAACGAGTAGAAGAATTGGATTATCACATAGAGGACCGACTCTTATACCATTGTGGGAAGTTATGCATTCCACAAATTGAGAGAGTAAAGATAATTAGAAAATCACACACTTCTCTGATATTAGGTCACTTTGGGGTAACTAAAACAGTTGCACAGCAGCAAATATTTTGTTATTGGCCAAAAATGAACGAGATAGTTTCTAGATATGTAAGAGGGTGTACTATGTGTGCTAAAATCAATCCCAGCAATAGAAAACTAGGCTTTTACACTCCACTACCAATTCCTTCTCACCCTTGGGAAAGTGTTTCCATGGAGTTGGTTGGAAGACTGCCTAAATCTAGGAAAGGTCATGATTATCTATATGTTGTTGTGGATATGTTCAGTAAAATGTGTATTTTGATACCTTGTAATAAACAGATTACAGTTGAACAAACTGCAAAATTATATTTTGAACATGTATGGGTTCATTTTGGATTACCCACTTCCATTATATCTGATCAAGATACCTAATTTGTGGGGAAGTTTTGGTCAAGTCTGTGGGAAATGATGGACACCAAACTAAAGAGGGTATTGCAGCAAACATCCTAAGCTTTGGGATGAGTATTTGTGTTATGTGCATCATGCTTACACAGAGAAAAACATTCTTCTACACAGAGATCTCCTTTTGAGACCTGTTTTGGTTTCACGCCAAGGTCTCCTTTGGATTTTGTCTTTGGTAAAGATACCACAGTTGATGGACATAGTGATGTGGACAGGGCAACTAGGTTCATTGAACAGATCCAAGAGATCCACCAGGCAGTATAGGAACAACTAGAAAAGAGCCAAGCCAAATACAAGGCAAGGCATGACAAGCATCGGATGAAGCATAGTTTCCAAGTTGGTGACCAAGTCTGGCTGTATATCAGTAAGGACAGGATGCAAGGTGAAGGTAAAAAGCTAAAGCCTATCTGGTATGGACCCTTCAAGATACCTGAGAAGATTGGTGAGAATGATTTTTCCCTTGATTTACCAGCTTACATGCACATCTACTTAGTCATAAATGTAGAGTGCTTGAGATTTTTGAACCCTCTCTAATTGAGGATCCCGAAGAGCAAAGTCAATTGCCTTCTATTGATGACTTGCTACCTGAATATCTTAATGAATTGCAGGAAGACATAGTTCTGGACAGGAAGGTGAGGATGCCGCACAAAGGAGATGTTGAGTACCTCAGAGTAGGGCTCAAGGGTTCAAAGCCTAGCAATGAAAAGTGGATAAAGATTGGACAAGTGAGGCAATTGTACCCTCACTTAGTCGATGCTTGAAAACCAACTTTTGGTGGTCCAAAAGCTTTTTCAGTGGGAAGGCCATGATTCGAATTGGATCCATGAAGATTATCAAAGTTCCATGACTGTATTAAGATAGGACAGACTTAGAATTTATGAACACAGAGCGATCAAGAAGACCTCTGGACAGTGGCAAATTGTAGCCAGCAAGGAACAATGAGGACCTTGGTCAAAGCACATTGATCGAGGCCCATGGAGTCCACGTAGGAGGAAACATTGGCACTTGGGAAGCCTGGATCGGGAAACAAAGGCCATTTCTGATGCAATCGCGCATCGCTGGGAAAAACCCCTCGAGAAGGAAAGGCCCTGAGCACTTAGTCACATTGGAAGCCAAGAAACCATGGGGAAGGCGCTAAGGCAAAAGGTGGGACCCATGCTCCAAAACTGGTGGTATATCGGGGGCACCCTTGGGCTGTAAGCAGATTTGGCTGAAACCAAGTGATTCCATTCATCGCACGACACGTGTCCGGCAGATGAGAGAGAAAACCACCGCTTATTGCATTCTAACAATTGAGCAAGTCAACCACATGAAATGAGTGAATATTGTAGGATCTCGGGGCTCCAAATCTGACGACGGAGATTGCGCCCAATGGAGAAACTAGATTTGACAGGGGAATTAAGCCGTGACATAAAGAAGTTTGAAGTTCAATTTGACTGCTGAGTTAGTAGATGAGTCATTCCATAGTGTAACTAAATTACCGAACCATCGAGGAAGAGCTGGTGTAGTTCATGAGAGGACAAGTGGCCACTTCCTTGTGGATGATGGTGATGACGCAGAGGCAAGGAAATTTAAACGAAAAGTAGCAGGCGAACCGAAGGGGCGGAAGAGGAATTGAACAGTCATGAGATAGATCGGTTTTAAGTCATGAAAATACAGAGAACAGAACACACAATGAAGAAGAGTCAAGAATATAATGAAGACAGAGAGACCAAAGAAGAGACAGTGAAGCAAAAAGCAGAAAACAGAGAGCCGAGTTGACCTAAGGCAACATCGAGCAGACAGAAAGCTTGAGAGGTTTAAGAAATCTGTGAGAGGAACTGTCGGGAATTGAGCACCACATTGGGATTCTCCCATTAAAGACCAGAGAGGTCAAGATCTAGTAAGGAAAAGAGTTTGTGTACTCTAGTGGCTTGGCAGATCCAAGAACCACCCTACCAAACATTATCTATTTCAGGAAACTCAAATTGAGCTCCTCATTGTAAATCTCTAGTTTAAAGACACAATAAAAGAAGGCCACCACTGAAAGCTGGACTAGATACGTAGCCCTGGAGAATAGGGTGAACTACTTATTAAATCTGTTGTGTTCTTACATTTTCTTACTGTGTTTCTCTTACTATTTTCCATTCTTCTAGTGTCTGTGTATTTTGCAATCTGAATGATCTGTTGCCTAAAATAACATAAACACACACCAGCACATGAGTCTGTAATACCTTCATTCATTAATTAACTGACAGAGGTAACTCACGAGTGATTTTTAGATCAAAAGATGAGGGCCCTTCCTCCCTAGCAGGGGCACAGAAATAACATGAGATTGGTTAACAAATTAGATGAAGAGAAGTAACAGAATCACCACAGTGATTTTAATATTAAAAATAATTCAAAGTTACAAGAGTAGAGTAAAAATTCTTTTATATATGTTGTCCTTGTACATAGGAAATCGAGTTTCTGTTATAATAATTACATGCCCTAAATTAGGAATAGATCAGTCATGAGAATCTCACGATTCTCATGTTAATAAAAAATAAAAGTAGTTACAACCTATTTCTAAATACAAATACTTCTTAGATACATTGGTTAAGATTGCAACCACTTGGGTCTGTTGCTTCTAAAATAAAAAATTCCTAACACCCGACAGCTGTTGTGTGGAATAGTACCCACAACTTGCTAGCTCTTGTGCAACAACATCCTGTGAGTGAATAGTGGTTCGGGATGTAATAACAATCACTGGTGAAAACACCCTTGGTGTAATAGCGATCCTCTATATCAACACGTAGTGTAACAACATGTTGTAACAACAACCTGTAACAGCATACAAGGTGTAACAGTGAACTGCTCTACCCTCCTCTTAAATCGATCAGCATTGCATGTTTACTCCATAACCTTGTTCCTACGAGCAACACCTGAAAAATAGCCAAAATACTCCTCCAATGCTCACCCTAGTTAGCCACAAAAAGGAATATAGTACCTTATTATCTAGCAAAACTTGGAAAAATAAAATGATAGTGGAATAGGTTGTATAAATGAGAAAAAGGGTGATTAATTATGTAAAGTTACATGGGCCTGGAGGATAAGAGGATCAAAATTGGGGAAAGAAGATGCATAAAACAGGTAAAAAGTCACACCCAACATCTCCCCCCAACTGAAGCATCTGCATTTCCCTATGAAGAACCTCAGCTTCTCCTACTATACCCCCGATGCAAGTCTGTAAAACTATAAGCACCAGCAGTGTCTTCACCCAGAGCTTTGCACCCCTAAGTGGCCATCAACTATTGTGGTCAGGATTCTTCTTCATAATCACATAGGTGGTAGTATGCTTGATACTCTTCTACTGGTAACTGATGAGCACCGGTATTGTAGCAAGAATGATTCAACTCCCGGGGCTACCAGCTTTATTTTATCAACCCTAGGTTCATACAAACTTGGAGGTGACAATGTTGTATACACAAGTAGATGCGATAGATCCACTCTTTTTCACCACTGAGCTGGTGATAGACCACTATGGTTTCTCAAACCATCCTTCTATTGATTCAAAAGGAGTTTGATTACTAATGAAAGAAAGGGAATTTTGCACTAATTGGGTGAATTGAAATATTGTCTACTATAGTAAGGAAAGACTGAAATCAATGCTTTAAACACACCACACATCTAACTAATTGCTAAGAGATATTACTTTATAATAATTCTAATCTAACATGTGTGTAATCCTAACTATCCTAGGCATGCAATCTGAAATAAACAAACATTCTACTGCTATGCATATGAATGAACATAATAACTTTTTTCCTTTTTATCCTTTTTTTTTTGTGAGAATGTGAATGCTAAGTCTTCTTGGTGATGTGGCAAGTGGGTTAGAGATGGTGATGGGAGGTCAGATGGCTTGGGAGGCAATTAGGTTTCTTCTCCTATCTTCCTGGATGCTTTTTCCACAAATTGGCCTCAAAACATGCCACTACAGGTCATCCTACAGGGTGTCCTAATGCTTCCTAAAGGATGTCTTAATGCTCCTACAGGATCCCTTGTATTCCTACATGATCCACTCGAGAGAAATAGGGGTGACTTGGAAGGTGGTATAGGGCTTAGGGAAGGTGAATGATGGAAGAAATAAGGCAAGGGGGTGTCTAGGACTTCCTTAGAGCTCAAACAAATGTTTGTAAGATGGTTGGATTTTCTCAACAAACCTGGAAATTTTTTCTTATGGAATGATGAATTGGTTGAGGGACTTGATGGATTTTGGTGATCATGGATGGATGAGGTTAGGCTAGGGTTTCTAGCATGAAATCTTCTTGCACTATTGAAACTCTTGCAATACATACATTACTGGAGTTTATCCATGAATCATATCAAACAAGGAATATTTCTAATCAACATAAGAAAATAGAATTTAATTATTTAGTTTCCTAATTCATGCATGGAAATACTTGCAAAATATTGTGAAACATCATGGGATCTAATACCAAGCTGAATATATCAAAAATGACAATTGAAACCTATTCTTGAAAAATGAAATGATGCTGGCCTAAGTAGTAGAAAACCCTAAATTCCATAAGAAATCAATATTATGTCTTTTTGGGGCTGAATAGGAATTTTTCCTCAAACCATGGTCCCTAAAGGGAGGATCGAAGCCAAATCAACCTACTATCAACCTTTTTGGTATTCCTTTATCTCTCTAAAGCTACTACAAAAGCAATGCACAAATGGAAGCAAACTAATCAAATTCACCACTACTTGCAATGAAACAATGCTAAAATTAATTCAACACTTAATCTATGAAATAACCTAAACATACAAGTACAAGAAAAGGAGCCTTTGCTACTAGGGTTGGGCCCTAATCCAATAGCTTCAGCTGTTTGATTCAACTCAGTACTGGATCAAGGAAATTCTTATTTTCATTATCATATTAGAAAAATTACATAAGAATGTTTTGCCACAAAGCTTGAACTCAAAAATGTTTAGTTCTCTTACATAAAAAATTTGAATCCTAATGAGGCTCTAGGCCTCCTTATTTATGCAACTGAAGTCTCCAACGGCTTCCTTAAATCTAGGGAGTCTTGGCTTCCAAACTCAAGATGAACTGGCTCTTATCTGTCACTGACTCGGCTACCCACGATCTCCATGACTCGGTTGCTTGTAACTCTGAGCTAGTGTGATTTTATTGAGGAATATTCGAATGAGTGAGGATTAAATGAGGAGGATCTATCTCCTATAATCTCTCCTCCTTCTCTCATTGGAGTTTTTTCCCTTAATTAGCCAAAATTTCCATGATTTGCTCTCAAAAACCTGCAATCAATGCACATTAGACCACTAGACATAACATCATATTTTACTTATCTCATTAAGTAAAATATAATTAAAACATGTAAGGAATTATGAGAAGAATTTTTTTTAATAAGCTTGGAGGTGTACTAAGGTCCATATAGTTACCCAATGATGAGGCTCATCATCAACCCCCCTACTGAAAGTGTTGCTCATCCTCTGAGAAACTTAATTTATATCCATGCCCTTCATTGCGCTAATGGCCTCCCTAACATGCCATGCTTCTACTGTAGTTTCTTCTTCTTGTGAATAAAATCCTCCCTTGCTCTCTATATCTTCCCATTGATTTCTTTATTCTTCTTCTTTCCTTCCTTCCAGCATTCCTAAAATCAATGGTGGACTGAGTCTCAAGCTAATCTAATTGAATTTGAGTCTTTGTAGAGCTTGCTTGTACATGGGTGTTCTATTTAGTGCCTCTCTCATTCTCTGAAGAGAATGGTATTCTCTGATTTTCAGGCTGTAAATGTTACAGGTTTATTTGGGTACATCAATCCTGACATTCATATCAGTATAACTAGGGCTCATCGAACCCTAATACAGTTGCTACATGCCCTAAACAAGTCATCAAATTGAATGATTTCATCCATGGAAGCTTCCTAGCCTGAAACCCTATTGAAATGCCTCCTTGGGACACCAGCGCAGCCTTGGTCAAGGGTAACTTTGCTGCAAAGTAGATAGGCCCATTCAGGCCTACACTGCAATGCACTTAGGCCCACTTTGACCTGCTCTGGGCGAGAATGAGCAAAATTGATATATGATTTTGGGAATATTATTTGATTCTAGAGCATTCTAGAAGGATGACCATCTCTTATCTAATCCTATAAGGTCAACTTTGGATAGGATATGGATCAATTATCCATTTATCCCTCATCCCTTTCTCCATGGAAACTAACTCCAATTTTGGAAAACCATTCAATGCCCAATTTATGACATAATCACCTGCATTTCCCTATAAATTGACCACTCTTCATAGTGATCAAGGGGCTGGAATTTGAATATTGTAGAGAAATATTGTTGGTTTGAGATTTGAGTTCATGTCAAGTAATGTTATGTTGCTGTATTGATGTGATTTTGGTGTGATGAGGGTTTGGACTAAAGTGTGATGAGTTACATGGGATCGAACCACTTTGGGTGTAACTATTCCTTGTACATCAATAATGTTGTTTGTTCCTTTTCCCATATTCTTGTTCATATATATGATGCGTATATGTTTAAATGTTTTCAGTTCCATTTATTTATAGTAGATAGATTGTATACTTTGATCATTGTCGTATTCTATTTCTATTTACAGGTACCGATCAAGCGAATCCTGTTCGAGTAAGAGTGATGGGAGAAATCCAAAGGAGGTTATAGGAAGTGAAAGATTACAAGGAATTTCCTTCATCTCATCTATATATTATAGGAAAAGGTTAAACCACTTTCTTTCTATTGTTCAAAGTGTAACTACCCACTTAGGGAAGGTGTACTTATCTGTAGGTACAGATTCCATATAACAAATTGGTGACCAAACTAGGGAACAATTGTCATTCCTGGTAGTTTATCCTCATCATATCACATCCTAGTAGACTTTAATTGACTTCATTGATCTCATTTCAGTCATTTTCAAGTGTTTTTTGGTCAAAAAATGTGCTTGAATGTCTCCTAATTGGACTCTCTGGCACCAACGCAGTTTTTGTCTTGCCAAGTACACTGCAGAGAAGCCTTAGCTTAGAGACAGTTCAGTGCAACACACTGTCTCCCACTCAGGATTGCGCTAATCTTTGTTAAGCTAAAAAACCCACCTTTGCTTGTTTTTTTCCAAATTTTCTTCTGATGTTGTTTTATGAAAGATCATGTTTTCTATGGTTCTAAAATCGATTTTCATTTCTTCTCCTAGCCCTACTTTGGCCTTAATTGTTTAGTGTTTCTTAATTGATTTCTTTATCATTATCAATTCATTGTCAAAATTAGCTTACAATTGATTAGTCTTTTCTGAAAAAGAAGTGTTGTAAAGTCTTCATTTCTTTGAAAAATAAATTGTTGTAAAGTCTTCGTTTCTTGCAAAAGTATTGATTGATCATTTGTGCATTTATTTTCCTTATGTTCATCTAAACATTAAACGAATGAAAAGAAAAAACACACATAATTTATTTAGAAGTTTATGTGTGCTTCTAGGAATGGTATAGCGAAAGTTGCATCAGATGTGCTCTATGATCTTTGTTTAAAGATTTTGATTGCTCTATCCCTTATAGTTATAGTCTTCATTGTTCAAATCAAAAGAAAAGAATGTTCCTCATCATAGTTACATTCTAGGAGTTTTAGAAACATCACATGGTGAACCTGAAAGGCAAATTCTTAATAATATCAACTTAAAAGTTATCTCAATTAACCTAATGGAGCATTGTAACTTAATGCATAACATTTAAAGGTCCAGGCTAGAGACGTGTTCCAAAGTCGTTAAACATAGCAGCTATCACTAATGGTCTACGATACATGCCGAATGTGATACCTCATTCCACATACGTAATTATATCGTAGCTCGTCCATTTACTTTCGGGTATATAGTGCAGTGTTATAGTACAAAAATTATAAACAAATGCTCTCATTGTGCGGTTTCGCATTAGACAATGCTAACACGGATTGGGCCTCCACATACTTTCGGGTATATTTGGGAGGACTATATTAGGTTGCTATCCATCCATAGGTAAGCAATTCGATCGCCTTGTATACTATGATACACTGAAAACAACATTCGGGGAGATTTCCTGCACGTATGTTAAGCCCTCGGTTTACTAAGGCAGTATATTGCAGTTCATAGTTACTTGGTAATCCTTTTGCCTAGATTATCCCTCTTTTGTTTTATTATGTTATTTTTATTAAACTAAAATTAATTGGCCATGGATAACATCCTCTGATTCACTCCTTAGTTGATCTTAGTTTGATACATATGGCAACAACTATGGAGTCCATTGATCAAGGAATTCCTTTTGATGGGAATCCTAGTCCTTTTCCTCCTTTCGGAAATATTAGTGCTCCTTATATGGCTACGTTGTCCCTTTTGGGACTTACCATCGGCTTGCCAATATGGTTGTTCTCAACCTCCTTAGCCCTACAACTAAATATTCCTACAACTGGACAAAACCAACCTCTAGTTGATCCTAAAGTTGACCCTTTACCTTCTTCATCGGTTGTTTCTTCCTCCCCTTCTTCCTGTTCACCTAGTGAAAGTATTGACACTAGTAACTAGGTGGATAAGAAGAAGAAGAAAGGGAAGAAGAATAAGAAGAAGAAAATTCAGTAGGGGGAAACCAAGAAACCATTTCTTTGAATGAAACTTCTGATGAGAAACTTTCTGATAAGCCCCACAAACTTCGATATCCTTGCAAACTTTGTACGGGAGACCATCTTCTTCGAAATTGTTCTGGCATTCCTCAAATATTAGAAGAATGGTCTTCTCATTCACATCATCATGTGGCATTAACTTCTGGAGATCATGCTGGTGACACACCATCAACTAGTGGTAGTAAATTTCATGGAAATAAGGGTAAAATTAAGTTTCCCTATAGGTTATGCAAAAGGAATCACCCCATTCACCTTTGTCCCTATCTGGATGAATCCCAAAAAGTGTTGAATAGCTATCCTACTTCTCAGCAGCGACTTCCATCTGGTTACAGGAGACTCTCCCTTAATCCTTCACTAGTTGATGAAGTGACTGACCCAAATCAACTGTTGGTCAAACCCACTCTCTCTGAATGTGAATCTCGTGAGTCTATACCTAACCAATCACAGGTCGAGGAAATAGTTGACCCAATTTCACCTTCAATTAATCGTATCCTTCCCATAGAGAGTGAGTACGATACCACTCAGGTTCTTTTCATTTCTTCAGATTCCAATGAGCTTGGAAGAAACCCTCCTGTTCCATCAAGCCATCAAGACAAGAGGAAAATCCTCCCGTTCTCATAACTCAAGGGGGTAATTCTCCTGTTCTTACGGTACTCCCTCCAAGTAGTTTGGTCATTTCCTTTGATTCGAATCGACTAGCAGGATATCATCTTCCTTCTTATATGCCTTTCCAGATCATAACATAGGTTTATAATATGATTGTATCTGGCACTATTATAAATGAAGGTGCATCTGTGAGTATCCTTTCCTCCACTGCTTGGCAGGCGCTTGATTCATTGCCACTTGTGCCTGTTACCCAGAATTTGTTGAATTTTAACAAAGGAACCAATCAACCATTAGGGATCCTTCCTCGATTGCCTATTACTTTGGGAGGAAAATTTGTTTATCTCAATGTGATGGTAGTCCCAGGCCCTTTAGATTACAATTTACTTCTTGGGCGTGACTATATTTATGACATGGGAGCTATTGTTTCAACACTCTTTCGAGTGATGTGTTCCCCGCATGAAGGAAAAATTATCATTGTTGACCAACTTTCATTTCCTGGTCCAAATATGGCTTCCAATCAACCATATTCCCTAAACAGTCCTTTTGTCCCAGTGGTATCTTCCCCACCATGGGTCAATTATGTGGCAACCCATTCCATGCCTACATCAACTGATGATCAATTATGTGATGTTGTGCATTATGTACTAGGGGCATTGGAACCAAATCTCTCTAATGGATTCCTTGCTACATATCCTTTCTAGAGCATTGTTCTCCCATTTGATGACAACCTCTTGGAAGTCATGACCTCTTATGGGTTGTGATCAAGGTCCCATGAGCATAGTTCCTTGTCTTGTGTCAAGCTTGTTAAAAAATGAAATAAGGAATATGAGGATAGTTCTTTTACTGTGTCAACCTCATTAAAAAAATGAAACAGGTCCCATGAGCATAGTTTCTTGTCTTGTTTCAATCTTGTTAAAAAATGAAACAAGGAATCTGAGCAGAGTTCCTTGTCTTCTGTCAAGATCATAAAAAAAGGAAACAAGGTCCCCTGGAGTAAAGTTCCAATTTGAGTCTTTGATTAGATCTCATAAAATCCTAGTTGAGTCTTTCACTTGATCTCATAAATGAACCTTCATTCCATCCACTTGATAGCCATGAGTAATCTACTTAGGTGAATGTAATGAAGCTTGGGGGACATGCACCTATAATTGAGTCATCATGTTGGGGGCATGTAAACCAATCCAAGCATAGTTTTTCATTTCAAGCTTGTGTAAACATGAAACTCAATCTAAGCATAATTTCTCGTTTCAAGCTTGTGGAAACATGAAACTGAATCCAAGAATAGTTCCCTATGGTTCAAGCTTGTGTAAAATTGAACCCATCTCCATTTTAGCCCTCGGGATTGCCATTCTATCAACCTCTTCCATCAGATGAGCCTTGGTTTTTCTCCTTCCATTGTCATTATCTGCTTGGTTGATCATACACTTTCACTTGGGTTTTTTACCCTTCTTGAGGAATAATCGCAATGAGTTGTCTTATTAGCCAGCCTCTTAACATAAATCAACATGTTTTGAGAAGTTCCAACATCACCGAAACTAGTTGCTATCCTAGACACCACTTGTTTGATCCAAGTGGACATTGGTGGCCACCTGCCAAGGCCACTTGGAGCCCAACCATTGTTTCTCTCAACATTTTTAGTTTCCGTAATTGTAGCACAACTTACTATTTTTAGCAGTTTTTCGAGTCCTGAACTTCTGGAGCCGTTTTGAGGCCCTAAATGACATTTTTTGGGAAAACTGGGAGCAACATGGGTCCATGGCCCGATGTTGCTCTTCCCAAAGTTGTAGTTCTCAGATAGATATTTCTAACGAGATATTTTGTACATCAAATGGAGATCATATGCCAAAGTTACAACCCCGGGAAGTTGATTTACCAATTTACCTAAACAGGGCCCACAGTTTGGCTTTTCATCTTCTAGGGTTAGGTTTTGGATGTTTAGGGTTTTCCATTATTTTTCAACAATAAATAGGCCTTTGTGCCTCATTGTAAAATAGTTCAGAGGCATGTAGCTGCCACACCTCTTTTCAGAGAAAAGCTACCAAGGGCCTAGCTGGTTTATTTCCATTAATGGTCGTAAGCATATTTCAGTATTTTACATTAATGAAATGAAGCATTATTTCCGCTGCATATCTATGTTTATGGTTATCTCTATAATTTGTTGCATTCCTATTTAAATCTGGATCAGTGGTATCAGAGCGGTCTGCTTTTTCTTTGTTTTTCTTTGCATGTCCCCAACGAGGTCGAGATATAAGGAGTTAGGGCTTGAACTGGTCGAACCTTTGCAAGACTAGCCTCGCAAATCCCGATGGCCTCCCATGGCGGATGAGAAGAAAGATGAGGGGGCAGGAGATCCTATCAAAATCTTGCTCGAAGAAGCCCTCAAGCAACAAAGGAATGTTATGATGGACAACTTTGCCTAGATCCTTCACCGGCTACCCAAAAGCGATGCATCGGCTTCCAGCAGCTACTCTAGAAATGCCACGCCCTTTAAGGTACAAGTTAATTTTGAAATCCCCATATTCGAGGGTTAGATAGATGCAGATGCCATAGATAAATGGTTAAATCTACTATAGGGTTATTTTTTTGTTCATGAATTTTCGAGTAAGGAAAAGATTGTTTTCGCTCTTCTCAAAGTAGCCCCCCACATCAAGGACTAGTGGGAAACCTACTACGAGAAAAAGGATGAAAATACCATCTCACTATTTTCAGTCGCACCCACCTGGAATTCATTCCGGGATGCCATCAAGGAGTAGTACTACCCTGTCGAAAACTATGAGGATCAATATATAAAGTGGACCATGCTACGGCAAGGAAGGGACCAAGACGTGCTAGAGTTTACCAATCTTTTCCATACCCTTCGCACAAAGTTGGGTATAAATGATTCAGAGCAGAATTTGATACTAAAATATCCTAGCTGCCTGCACAAGTACATCCAGGAAGAAATAGAATTCTTGAACATCTCCTTGCTCGATACAGCATACCGATATGCCATCAAGGTCGAGCAAAAGTTTAAACAAAAGAAGCGAGACTTTGGATCTGCGAACCCAAAGCAAGGGAAAGGTGCCCCTAAACCATAGAACAAAGGACAAAGCCAAGGTGGGGCAGCCCCAGACAACCCGCCAAATATGAAAGAAAAGAACAGTGCCACAAAGCCAAAGAAGGACACAGGAAAATGGTGTGAGTTCCATAAGAGCTCCACTCACAACACAAGTGAGTGTCGGGCCAAGCAGTCACTGGTGATTGAGCTAAAGCTTTCAGAATTAGATCCATGTTTTGACTCTGAGTCAGAACCTGACAAGGGGAATGACAAAGGGAAGCAGATTACCGATGCGAAGCCTAATGCCATTGCCACCACGAAGATACAGAAGGAGGAACCCAAAGATCCAAAGGAGGAGGAGCGTCTCTTCCACTCCCAGATGTGGGTAAAGGGTTCCTCACTATAGTTCATTGTCAATAGCGGGAGCCAAAAGAACCTCATTTCGACAGATTTCATGAAGCTGTTGGGTCTACCAACCATAGCACATCCACAACCGTACACCATTGGGTGGCTTCACCAAGGATGAGATCTTCGCGTGAGCCAGAAGTGTCGCCTTCCATACAACATCAAGCCCTTCATGGATGATGTATTGTGTGACATTGCTCCCCTTGAAGTTTGTGATGTATTATTAGGACAACCATACTTGTGGAAGCGACATGCTATATATGAATCATGGCCCCATGCTGTTATTGTTACATTGGTAAATAAGTTGTACAGGATACTGGAGGTAGCACCGCCTACCGCCATATCTTTGGTTACTGCAAAACAATGTAGTAAGCTCATTTCCAAAACCGAAAAATTTATTTTCCTGATGATACGCCCTCAAGGAAAGAAGAATACAGTGGCCACGACCTCCAGACAGGGCCTCTCCACACGACAACTACAGATGGACAAGGTTGTGGGGGAGTACAAGGACATCTTGGGTTCCTCTGCACTGTTAGGTCAAGCACTCCATCGATCTGACCCCAGGTGCACCACTACCCAATGGACCAATCTATCGGCACTATGTTCTGGAGAACGATGAAATCAAGAGGCAGATTTAGGAGCTGTTGTAGAAAGGTCACATCTGTCTGAGTTCCTCGACTTGCGGGAGCTCGATCATGTTGGTATAAAATAAGGATGGGACTTGGAGACTCTGTATTGACTATCGGGCACTGAACAAGGTCACTATCCATAATAGGTACCCGATCCTGTGGGTTGATGACCTCCTAGACCAATTAAAGGGGGAAAAATATTTTAGTAAGATCGATCTGAAGTCAGGATATCACCAGGTACCAATCGAACCCTCTGATGTGTGGAAGACTGCCTTCAAAGCCAAGGAGGGCCTTTTCAAATGGTTGGTTATGCCTTTCAGATTAACAAATGGTCCTACAACCTTCATGAGGCTAATGGATGACATCTTGCAGCCATTCACCAACATTTTTGTAGTGGTATACTTGATGACATTTTGATCTTCAACCAAAGTTGGGAAGAGCACCTCCACCACATCCAACAAGTTCTCCAAACACTGTAGTAACATAAGCTATGTGCCAATTTGGAGAAATTTACTTTTGGCATGACCCAGGTTCAGTATCTGGGATACATTATTGATGAATAGGGGTTGCATGTGGATCCAGCCACGATCTAAGTCATTCAGGATTGGCCATATCCAACCACTTTGACAGAGCTCTGTAGCTTTCTAGGTCTTGCCAACTTCTACCACAAGTTCGTGTTGGGGTTTTCTCATATCACTTGGCCCTTGAGTCAAGTCACCAAGGGAGGAGCGAAAGCAAAATTATTTTGGTCTAAATCTCAACAGAAGGCATTCACAGAGTTGAAAGATTGACTCTGCATGGCACCAGTGCTCACAATACGAGATTGGCAACAACCATTTGAGGTTGAGACAGATGCCTCTGACTATGCTATTGGGGCAGTCCTTACTCAACACGGGCATCTAGTGGCATATCACAGTGAGACACTTTCAAACACAGTCCAGAAGTATCCTACTTATGACAAATAGATGTATTCCATTGTGTAGGCCCACCGACAATGGAAGCATTACCTTTTGGGGAAGGAAATGGTCATCCACATAGACCACCGACCTCTGCAGTTCAGACAGACCCAAGGGAAATTTTAGAATGATTGCCATCAGAACTGGTCTACCTACCTGCAAAAATTCCATTTGAATATCAAGTACAAGAAGGTTAGCACCAATAATGTTGCAGATTGCCTCAATCAACCACCGATCATGGCGTTAACCACTGTGCTAAATTCTTGTGGGCACGAGATTTCTGATTGGCCACTTCTCTACAAAAGTGACCTAGAATTTGGCCGCACATACCAGACACTTGGAGGGTCGGCATGTTCCAGATTTTCACCTCTAGGATGCCTTGTTATGCCACCTAAGTCACCTTTGTGTTCCTTTAAGCGAGTGTGCCAAGATGATTTGGGAAGCACACTACAGTCGAGCTGCTAGGCATTTTGGGGTCAAGAAAATGGTGATAGTACTGCAAAAGTATTTCTATTGGCTGAATCTTCGACAGGATGTCGGGAAGTACAACAAATCATGTATTGCCTGCACCATTGCCAAACCGACCATCAAGAAGCAAGGCCTCTATACCCCATTGGCTACCCCTAGTAAACCTTAGGAATCCATCGCCATGGATTACATTTTAGGTCTTCCTTCCACTAAGCATGGAAACAACTATGTTTTTGTGGTCATCGACAGGTTCTCAAAGATGGCCATTATGGTAGCCTACAAGAAGAATATCACAGCAGAAGCCACTGCTAAAATCTTCTTTGAACAAGTGTGGGTGCACTTTGGGATCCCACAGTCTATCATCTCAGATCGAGATAGTTGATTCCTCAGCAGATTTTGTTCTAGTCTCTGGTCAATGCTAGACACCAAACTCACTAAGTCCACAGCCTTCCATCCTCAAACTGATGGCCAAAAAGAGGTTGTCAATAGGATGATTGTACACATTTTGCGCATGTACAACTCAAAGCATCTACACACATGTGATGAGAGCCTCCCCTATGTTCAGCATAGATACAACCGATCTCTTCACAGTTTGACTGGCCACAACCCTTTTCAGGTGGGCTTGGTATTCCAGCCACTATGCCCCATTGATGTGGCCATGCGACTTACAACTACTCACACAGATTTGGCTCATGTCCAGTCTGAAACAAAAAAGGCAACCAACTTCATTGAGCACATCCAACATATTCACCAGCAGGTCCATGACATTCTGGAGAAATCAAATGCCAAGTACAACCAGTGACATGATCAACATCAGGTGCCACACAATTTTCAGGTGGGCGACAAAGTATGGTTGAATTTGAAAAAGGAATGCCTTACTGGAGCCTATCGGAAACTGAGACCACTCTGATATGGTCCTTATGCCATTACTAAGGTTGTGGGAGACAATTGATTTGAGCTCAACATTCCCCCATTCCTTGGCCTACACCTAGTGTTCAATGTGGACCGCCTTCGGCCATACTTTCCACGATTACCAGACACATCCGACATTGCAGAACAAATCACATCCACAGAATTAAATCTAGATTGCATGGAACAAGCTGCAACTGATCAGATCATGGACACACAGATCAAGAACACTCTCCAATAGAATATCCAACTATATCGAGTTGTCAAAGCAGGCCAACTCCTTCACCAGGGCAAGTGGCTCACCAGGGACCAAGTTCAGCAGAAGTTTCCTCATCTCATGGAGGAACTCAACGCAATGGGGACCATTACTTCCTAAGGGACAAGGAATGATCCAAGTGGACATTGGTGGCCACCTACCAAGTCCACTTGGACCCCCACCATTGTTTCTCTCATCATTTTTAGTTTCCTTAATTGTAGCACAACTTACTATTTTTAGCAGTTTTTCGGGTCCTAAACTTCCAGAGCCATTTTGAGGTCCTAAACGACATTTTTTGGGAAAACTGGGAGCAACATGGGTCCATGGATTGATGTTGCTCTTCCCAAAGTTGTATTTCTCAGATAGATCTTTCCAACAAGATATTGTGCACGTCAAATGGAGATCATATTCCAAAGTTACGACCCTAGGAAGTTGATGTACCAATTTACCAAAACAAGGCCCACAGTTTGGTGTTTCATCTTCTAGGGTTAGGTTTTTGGATGTTTATGATTTTCCATTATTTCTCAATAATAAATAGGCCTTCAAGCCTCATTGTAAGATAGTTCAGAGGCATGTAGCCACCACATCTCTTCTCAAAGATAAGCTACCATTGCCCTAGCTGGTTTATTTCCATTACTGTTTGTAAGCATATTTCAGTATTTTACATTAATGAATGAAGTATTATTTCCGCTGCATATCTGTGTTTATGGTTATCTTTGTAATTTGTTGCATTCTTGTTTAAATCCAGATCATTGTTCCTCTAAGTGGAATCCTCTTTAAGGTCTTTTCAGACTCTTTAAACATGAAAATATTACTAGGCGCTTGTCCTTCTTAGCTCGAAAACGAATTGGAAACGACATCTACTCAGTATAATTTTAACCCTTTTCATGATTGAGATAGATTACTTACATTATAGATAAACCCTTTTATGGATAACATGAATCAGGTAGTCGTCTATAGATATAGGTTGAAATAGATTACTTAGTTTATATGTCAAGTCATAACTTCCCTCCCATAGCTAGTTTAACCCTTTTCCTCATCCCATCATAAAGCATATCACTCAACATTATCATTTTTGACTTCATGCTTTAGGGGGAAACTGTTACAGTGCTATTTTTTCACATCACTCCCAACAATTAGATCAATACAATTAGGGCTCATCAAACCCTAATACAGTTGCTACATGCCCTAAACAAGTCATCAAATTGAATGCTTTCATCCATGAAAGTTTCCTAGCCTGAAACCCTACTGAAATACCTCCTTGGGACACTAGTGTAACCTTGGTCAAGGGTAACCACACTTTAGAGTAGGTAGGCCCATTTAGGCCTACACTACAGTGCACTTATACCCACTTTGACCTGTACTAGGCAAGAATGAGTGAAATTGACATAGGATTCTAGGAATATTCTTTGATTCTAGAGCATTCTAGAAGTATGCCCAACTCTTATCTCATCCTATGAGGTTGATTTTGGATAGCCTATGGATCAAGTATCCCTCTATCCTCTCATCCCTTTCTCCAGGTAAACTAACTCCAATTTTGGAAAACCATTCAATGCCTAATTTATGACATAACGACCTACATTTCCCTATAAATTGACCACTCATCATAGTGATCAAGGGGCTGAAATTTGAATATTGTAGAGAAATACTATTGGTTTGAGATTTGAGTTCATGTCAAGTAAATTTATGCTATTGGATTGATGTTCTTTTTGTATAACGAGGGTTTGGACTGAAGCTGGATGAGTGACACAAGATCAAACCGCTTTGTGTGTAACTCTTCCTTCTACTTCAATAAAGTTGTTTGTTCCTTTTCCCATATTCTTGTTCATATCTATGATGCGTATATGTTTAAATGTTATCGATTCCATTTATTTATAGTAGATATATTGTATACTTTGTTAATTGTCATCTTCTGTTTCAGTTGACAGGTACCGATTGAGTGAATTCAGTTCGAGCGGGAGTGACGGGAGAAATTCAAAGGAGGTTAAAGGAACTGAAAGATTACAAGTAATTTCCTTCATCTCATCCATCTATTATAGGAAAAGGTTAAACCAGTTTATTTCTTTTGTTCTAAGTGTAACTACCCACTTAGGGAAGATGTACTTATCTGTAGGTACACATTCCATATAACAGTAAGGCAAGGTGTTCCATCTTCTTTGGCAAGATTGCATGTTGTCATCTCCTAGCAACCTGAAAATGTCTTCAAAGTGTTTGACATCTTGCTCTTGTGCAGCAAGGTACCTAGGTGCAAGAATAGGATCATTTTCAATCAGATTGTGGGTGTTGATGATAGTCATTGGATTGAATTGTTCAACTCTAACCATAAGTGGTTCTGTCTCTTCTCTTGCTATTACCTTTTTCATCTTTGTAGCTCTCACCTCCTCATGATTCATCCATGATGCTAAGGCCATCAATTGAAAGTCTGCTATATTTGAATTTGGGTCCCACACATTCAACCTGTCAAGGCCAAATTGTGAAGGTAAAACCCAAATATCTTTGCTCTATCTTCCAAGGTGCTTTGATCACAATGATCAATGAATTGTCTATAGTCTTGGAAGGGCATAGTGCCTCTCTGTGATAAAGTATTAATTTGGAATTGTAGTCATTGTTCCTTGAGATACAAGGCATAAGACTTGGCTGGCATCCTGCACTGGATTGCCTCTAAGGATAATCTAGCCATAACTTCCAACTGGCTTTCCGTTTCTTGTAATTGTCCCCTTAGCCATGCATTCTCTGCTTCTAACTGAGATTTCATCATTGTGTCTCTGTCCCTTATGTTGCTCAGTTCTCTGCCCATATCCTTCAATTTTTCCTCCATGTGACCTACATCCTCCACTCCTTTTGATTTGGAAATTTGCATCCACCTATGTTTCCTTGCCCTTTCTTTCTAAAGTTCAAAGAATAAGGGGATGACAAACTTTTGTGGGATAACACTACCCCCTTCAATGAACCTGTAGTAAGAGCTGAGGTTGGGTTGTGGACTAGGCTCTCTAATATCTAGGTCTTCCTTCTTTGTTTCTTGATGAGTGATACCTTCCTGGTCCATTTTCTAAGTTTCTTGTAGGTTTAACAGAGTTTCATGTAGGATGACCTCTACTTCTTGTAGGTCTTTTTGTGTCTCATGTAGGAGACCTTTTCCCTTTGATGAGGAAGACCTTGTGATAGGCCTCCTAACATATGTGATGGGAGATTTGGGAGAGGCTTGTCCTAATGATCCTTCTCCTTGATTTTTCTCAAGAGGAGCTATATTTTCTTGCTACTTTGGTGAGTCTTCAATAACAATAGTAGTTTTGGTGGGTGTTTGAGGTATTCCTTTCCTAATTATTGTTCTCTTTCTTGTGCTAAAGTACAGTGGGGTTTGTTTTTGTCTTTTTCCTTTTGACTTGATAGGTGTACTTAGGGTAGTAAGAGCATCTTTTGCCTCCTTCTCTATGTGTTCTAGAGATACCCTTAGTGATTCTTCCCCTTCTTTGCCTTGAACTGTAGACCTATGTTCTTCCTTTTGTTCTGTCTCCTCTTTCCCATTCTACTTCTCATCCTTGTCTCTCTCTTTCTCTTCTTCCTCTAGTTCCTCAATCTCCTCATATGTATCCTCTTTTGTTTCTTCTTTTGTCTCTTCTTCATTTTATTCATAGTTTTCTTGCTTTGTCTCCTCTTCATTTTCTCCTTCTATTTCTTCATTCTTCTCACTAGCAGTGGGGCTTTTGTCATATTCAAGAGCTTGAATTCCTCCCTCTGCTTGCATGTCTCTAAAATTTTTCCATGTAATAGGGAGTCTTAGGTTTTGTAGAGCATCTTCTAGGATTAGTTTGATCAACCCATGATAGGCTAGTTGCTGATGTTTTCCCTCCTGCACTTTGACGCTCATATATATTAGTGATTCAAGAAGAAAGTAGTGTATACTTAACCTATTTTGAGGAGGTGTGTCTGCTTCAAATCTCAGTTCTTGGAGGAGTCTGAAATGGTATCCATACACCACACTATATCTCCCTTCACATGATATATATTTAATGAGGTGGTAACTAGCTTCATTCCAAGGGTATGGAAGGCTTTCTCTTTTGACCCCATGTTTTTCCTCCATTGCCTCCTCCCCTTCAAAAAGAATTCTTCTTTGCAAGGGTGTTGTTTTCCATATCTTCTTTTCTACAAGGTAACCCTAACGGGAGTGTGGTGATTCTGCTTATAACTTTAGGGGTGATTTCTATTGATATGCCCTTCACCACAACAGTGGCATGGGTCCTAGTGAGGGGGATAAGTGAGATAGAAAATTCTCTGGCCACCTCATCATCATATCCTCTCATTCTTTCAAAGAAACCCATCCAATTGTGCCTTGTGAAAATTTCTACTATAGGAGGGTGCTTATGAATTTTCACTGTGTTTGTGGGTTCCCTCTTGTTAAAACCCCCTGTTATATTTCCCTGGTAATTATGGAGGCTTTTATGGATATAATTCAAGAATTCTAGTGGGCAAGATATTTAAATGATAACTCTACAATATAATTCTCCTAGACTACAACTTCCTTAACTAAATGGAGGATTTTTCATATTCTTTATTTTAACTGGAAAATATGGGAAGGTATAGCTCCTACCTCACTGGTTACTGTCTGATGAGGACGACATTTGATCTCTCCTCCCTTAATTCCCATTGATAATCCTCTAGATGACTGCTCTGTATGCTATAGGTCTTCCTGTAGGATCTTGTAGGATTTCTTGTAGGTATCTCTACGCTGCAAAATTCTCACTTCCTCCTGTAGGTTATGCTTAAAGAAGGCTGAGGCAATCCTTTTTTCGATGAATTCTCGAGATTGCTAATGCTCTTTTAGTGTGGGAATCAATGTTTTTTTTCCTTATATGGATGATCGTGTGGGATGGTGTGTTGGCTATCTAAGTACAAGCACCTCCTTTTGGATCGTTGGTCCCACTATTAGTCCATCATTTCACTCACCTCGTAATCATCTCCCACTTCATTCCTCCGTAACTTAACCATTTTTGGCATTATCTCCTTTTTCTTTTGATTTCACTGCTGCCATGTGTGGAGTGGTCTAACTATTTTCTCCTCATCGACTGGCCGAAGGTGGCCAGGTTAACTGGCCACCTTTGCTTATAAAACCAACTCTGACATAATCCTACATTTTTTATCATATCATGCTAATGAGAGAGCATGAATAAGATGACATACATGTGAGTAAGATTCTTTGATGATGATACTTGTTGGAGAATGACATCACTGTGTTGTGTATTTGCTGCATATTTTTGTATTGGCCTCTTTTGATGCTTGTTTTCTTTGATGTGAAGGTACTGGAGAGTGACTTTGATGATCCTACTATTACTGCTTAGCTTTGGAGGAGATTCCTTGACCTTGGAATCTCCATGCTAAAGATGGTTGCAACCCTGTGGAATTTCCTTTGTGTGATAGGATGCTACAGGATTTCCTACAAGAAACCTAGAGGATATCTTGTAGCTGCTTCTCCCATAAACTTTCATTTTTTTTTTACTTTTGGAGCATGAGGATTGTTGACATGGGTAGAGAAGGGGTCTAGTGATTGGTAGGTGAGAGGTATAGCCTTCAAGTATTGTCCCCTTGTCCTCTGTTCTCACCCTCTTCTATTTGTTTTTTTTTCTTCGTTGAAAACTATAATCTTTTTTAATTGACTTATTGGATGGATGTAGGGGTAACATGGTAATGGGAGGCATGGTGATGATGTGGTGGAGTAAACATTTTATTTTTTGACACAAGCTATTCATCCCCTTGCTCTAGGGTCACTTTTCTTGGGATTCCTAAGCCACTATAATTCCTACAGGAAACTCTTGTAGGTTTCTAGGAAATCTTGTAGGATTACAGGGAATCCTGTAGAAAACACAGAGCCTATGTAAACTGAGCTGGAGGAGTTCATAAATGGAGGGATTGATGGGATAATGAAGAATATGGGATGGAGGAATGAAAATATGGATTGTGTACGTCCTTTTTTTCCTCTCAAGTTGCTCTGATCCTCCTCCTACTAACTTGAAAACAACATTTTCAAACTTTTTTTCTCTCTTTTTGTTTTTAAAACAATTAGTCTACCTCCAAGAGGTCTTCATCCTAACTGCTTGCCCTAGGTTTCACCCAGATATATTTTTATTATTTTCTTTTCATTCCAACACCATTGGGCTGGCTCAAGAGGTTTTCAACCCAACAGTGGGACTCAAGTGCCTCATGGATCTTTTCACCTGAGTCTTTCTTTTTTTAAGGGACTTGATGGGGTAGAAGCTGAGACTTCCTCGACCATCATCAATATCTTTCTAATGTCATTGATGAGTTCCTACTTTGATAAGGGCTTCTTATAGACCTTCAATCTATATTAATTGACAAGTAAATGGATAGCCTCTGCATTAAGGGTTCTTATCTATACTAAACCATTATCATGACACTCTTCTACAAAAACATAAGGCCCTAAACATATAGTCTTTAATTTGCCTTTAAAGTCCTTGTATCTAGAGTCATAAAACAAAGCCCAATCACCTTCTTGAAATTGTTTGTCCTTTATGCTCTTGTCATGCCAAATATTCCTTTGAACTTGAGTCACCTTTGTGTGTAGGAGAGCCTGCATTCTAAATTCATCTAACCCATTCAGCTGGAGCAATATTTCTTGTTGTGCACTGGTGAGATCTAGATCTAGTTGTGCTACCATTCTTAAGGTGTTGTATTCAAATTAAATGGACAACGGGGCCTTCTTCCCATAGACCAGCTCATAAGGAGTGAATCCAGTGGTGGTCTTCCACCGGGTATTATAGGCCCAAGTGGCCTCAACTAATCTATCTGCCATGTTGTAGCTTATATTGTGTTTGAAGTTTATTTGTTAGTTATATCACTATTGGGAGTTCAAACTCAATGAAACTCCTTTATATTCTTTACCCACCCCCCCGCAAAGCCTAAAAGTAAAGAAATATTTTGTTTGTGGTAATTACATATCGAAATCGCTAAAAGAAAGTATAGAAACACATTGAATGAATAAGGATACATGTCGCAAAACACATTGTGTATCGTAATCAAATAATAGAAAGAGACAAGTGTTAAAGAGCAGTGCTTTGGTTGCGATATGATCAAATCGCAATGGCAGTTATATGAAATCACCCCTAGCTGGACCTGAAAAGACATATATATATCACGTTTACTACTTTTGGCGGGTTTGCAGAGCAATGGATGTTGGTTCTGCCGATTGCGATTTGTGATAGGCAGATCCGAAAACATATATATTATGTTTTAAAGTCTCAGCGGGTCTGTGATATCACATAACACTTGCTGATTGTGATGAGCGATGATAAAGCGAGACCCAAAAATATATGCATTATGTTTAAAAGTCTCGGTGGGTTTGCCGTATCATAAAGTGCTTCATGTACATGTATATGGACCCTGACGATTGCGATTTGCGATGAAGATTCCAAACCCGATATTTTATACATTATGTTTAATACTTCTGATGCGTCTGTGATATCGCATATTGTTAAGTTTTGTATTGATATATCATTTGAACGGGCCGATTGCGATTTGTGATGGGAAGTTAACAGAGCACTGAAAAGGCCAAACTGATGGGTTTATGCAACATATTTAATTCTTTTTGAGTTCCATGGTAAACCAAAGGTTTGCGTTAATTTCGTTGTATAAAGGGAAAATCAGTGTTAAAGCCGAGTCCGAAGAAAAGGTGATTGGTTGGGTTTCATTGTGCTTCCGCAAATCAAATCATTCCTAACATATATATATATTATATATATATATATATATATAATATATATATATATATATATATATATTATATCTGTGTGTGTGTGTGTGTGTGTGGACCCCATTCAAAACTTTTGGCACAGATTACATATTTTTTTGAGTTTTAATATTGTATATGTAATAAAGTTGAATAATTTTGAAGAGAAAATAGTTTTATAACTGTTATAAAATGGTTTATTAGATGTTCCAAGAAATCAATTCCAAAATTGATTTGATAGATGAGATAAAAGCACGGAAAGGGAATTGTAAAAGGGTTGTTCAAATTTTGGAGAACCCGAAGAATATGCCACTGTATTCCTGGTATCATCATTGATTAATGAAAGAAGCAGAAGTTTCCATGAGTTGTTGGGTATAATTTTGTAACCTTCTCTGTCATGTGTCATGTTATGTTTTCTTCTTTTAAGCATAGTAATGAAGTTGCAGGTCTTTATTTGCTTATGTAGATAAAGTTAAAATTCCTTAAAAGAGCACTCCTATCCTTGAAATTTCCACCTTCCTTTCTAAGTTATAGATAATAGGTTCTATGAAAGACCATCATATTATCTTTAACTTCTTCAAGAGTCACAGATACTAGTTTCTGTGTTAAGAAGCATATTGTCTATGATTTAGTTCTCATTTTCATAATTCTTCTAAGTTATAGATAGTAGTTTTTGTGAAAAACTAGCATATTATCTTTAACTTCTCCTTCAGGCTTTCTTCACTCATCATTTATATCTAGCAACAAATGGCATTCTGAGATGTTCCAATCATACATGTATTAAGGGTTAAAAGACCAAGTTTGACAGGTCCTTCATTTGAGAACACAACAAACAATAATTGACAGTAAATAATATTTATTAATGTCTTAAGCACAATTTCTCCATATCCAGGAAATTGGTTTCTTAAGGTACAACATTAATTGGTGCCACTACCAGGGACTGAAGCAAGAATAATTTTCCCTGGGTTTTCAATGTGGGTTTTCAATAGTTTCCTCTAGTTGTTCAGTGAGGAGGGGATATTTGGCTGTTTTGAATAAAATAATTGAATAAGAACACTTTTCCATAGGTTTATTAAGTTTGAAGTTGATCCTTGAGAGTGACAAGTTTCCGCAGTTGGTTGTACATTCACACCAATGATTTTCACTTACAACGTTGATTGGCTACTCCACTGCGCTTTGAAGTTTTATTTTCTGGGTTTTAATGGCTCTCCCTACATTCTTAGTCCATAAATTTGATCCATTTGATTTTACTGGGATCATCGGCTATCCTCATGATATGCCTACATTTTATGAGTGGAATAAGTATCTTCCAAAATTCAGTAGAATGGAATATGAAGATCCAGCTTAGCACCTCCAAGAGTTTCATGAATGCATGGAGCAGCAAGGCATCATTCATGAAGATGTGAAGATGAAGTTTTTTTTGTTTTCTTTGGACCTAGAAGCTAGGGTTGGTTTAGGTCTCTTCCTTTTTCAAGCATTTCATCTTTGAAAGATTTCCATTCAGTGTTCAATTCTTCTTGTAGAACTTATTATCCTCACAAGTTTCTTTTTGAAGGTTGTTGTGAATATTATGATGTTAAAGAAACTTTAAAGGCTCAAGATAATCTTGTTGATGAAACTAATGATTTTGTTGATAATATATCAAGCATTCAGAGAGATTATAGCCAGATTAATCAAATCCAAACAAATGCATTAGAGATAGAAGCAAATTTGGTGGTTGTAGGAAAAGCACTAGAGACACAGCCTATCCAAGACAAGGGAAAGACAAAGATGGAATCCTCTCAAAGTCAAACATTGGAGGATATGTGTAATGTAATTAAAACTTTGTCAGATCGGTTGAATAATTTAGAGTTAGAAAATAAGAATTCTCATAGACCTACGTTATATGCAGTAGATGAAGATGAACTTGGTATCGAAGGAGAAGAGTATGAATATGATGAAATAGTCACCATTCATGTTGAAAATAGAATTGATGAATATTGGAAGCAATTCTCTTATTTAATGCAAACTAAACTACATAAGAAATATGACTTGAGATTGAGGAAAAGATCAAGAAGTCAAGAAAATGGAAGTGAGCAGAAAGTTTCAACTTCCTCACCAAAGGTGACTCCACAATAATCTCAAACTGCAAAAAAAGTGAATAATGAAATCAAGAGAGTATTTAGATGGAGAAAAATTCAAACATGCACCAAGAATTTCTGCTCAGCAGTCAAGAAGAGAAAGAAATAATTAAGTTGCAAATAAATCCCCAGAGATCCTATTTTGATAAATTTGATGGTCCACCTATCTATATCGAAAATGGTTTAAATGGGGAACAAGATGAAGCTCTTCAAGTTCATTAGTTAGGTGTTGAACATATAGGAAGAAACCAACAAGTGGGATATGTTGGACAACAATATATTGAGCCAATTATCATAGCAAAAGAGGCTATCTCATGTAAAAATAAAGCTCATAGGGAGATTGTATATCATTGCATTGAAGAACACAATGATGCCCATGGATCAGAGGTAAAGAATCTATTTGTAGTTAACCATATGTCATATAGTGATGTGAAAAAATTTCTTTTTCTTCCTGAGGTTATAATTACAAATTATTTTCAATCAAAGCTTAGAGAGGAAAAGTGGAGACATAAAAGAAACATAGATCATTTTCTTAAAGATGTTGTTGATTGTCCTGTTGAGCATATTATCCCAACTGAAGGTTTGTTTGAGCAAGAACCTTCATACATAGATAATTTCTTTTTTGGAGTTGATCAAGACCATATTTTTCCTTATACTTTTGAAGATCCTGTGGCAGATTACATGGAGGAATTTATCAACGGTGTACATATCCTACCTTGTGGACATATTCCTAACTTTTGTTGTGAGTTTCCCTTATGCATAATTTATTTTTTGTTCAAGATGAATTGTATTTTCAAAATTAACTGGTAGAATGGTTCTAGATCACGCACTCAGAAGCTAACTTGGTACCATTGGAAGATTGACTTCAATTGATGGAGATCAGTCATGCACATAGGTGGGAACCTGTACATAAATAAGCTCAGGTGTTGAGCATTTTATTTTCAATTGCAGTTCTTTATTTCAATTTCAGTGGATAAATAAGGGTGACTATCCCAGTTGGAAACCTATTTGCAAAGGTCTCAAACTTCAAGAATGTCAGGTTTCAATTTATTAAATTTCAGGTTTTTCACAGTTTTGGACTCCATGCCCAACTAAGCCTACTGATCTATGATTCTTAGTATTTTTCTATCAAAGCATAAGCGTCATATCACTGCAGATATCCGTGTGGGTTCACTGTACAAATTTCACACAGTTAAGCTTGGCAAAGCAATATATGACTCCATGCCCAATGGATAAGGCACTAATCTATAGTTCTTAGTGCTTCTGGGGCAAAAGCACTATCCCCAGTTGGAGCCATATGTTGTAACTTATACTTTGTTTGAAGTTTATTTGTCAGTAATATCACTACTGTGAGTTAAAACTCAATGAAACTCCTTTATATTCTTTTACCCCCCCCCCCCCCCCCCCCCCTCCCCCCCCACCCCCTGCAAAACCTAAAAGTAAAGAAGTATTTTTGTTTGTGGTAATTACATATTGAAATCGCTAAAAGAAGATATAGAAACACATTTGAATGAATAAGGATACATGCTGCAAAGCACATTGTGTATCATAATCAAATAATAGAAGAGACAAGTGTTAAAGAGCGATGCTTTGGTTTGTGATGTGATCAAATCACAATCACAAATCACAATGGCAGTTATATGAAATCACCCTAGCACAGACCCGAAAAGACATATCTATATATATATATATATATATATATATATATATATATATATATATATATATATATATATATATATATATATATATATATATATATATATATATATATATATATATATATATATATATATAGATAGATAGATATATATATCGTGTTTACTACTTCTAGCGGGTCTGCAAAGCAATGGATGTTGGTTCTGCTGATTGTGATTTGCGATGGGTGGATTTGAAAACATATATATTATGTTTTAAAGTCTCAGCAGGTCCACGATATCGCATAACACTTGCCGATTGTGATGAGCGATGGTAAAGCCGGACCCAAAAATATATGCATTATGTTTAAAAGTCTCGGCGAGTTTGCCATATTGCAAAGCGCTTCATGTACATGTATATGGACCCTGCTGATTGCGATTTGCAATGAAGATTCTAGACCCGATATTTTATACATTATGTTGAATACTTCTGGTGCATCCGTGATATCGCATATTATTAAGTTGTGTATTGATATATCATTTGAAAGGGCCAATTGCGATTTGCAATGGGAAGTCAACAGAGCACTGAAAAGGTGGAACTGATGGGTTTATGCAACAAATTTAATTATTTTTGAGTTCCGCGGTAAACCAAAGGTTTGCATTAATTTCATTGTATAAAGGCAAAATCAGTGTTAAATCCGAGTACGAAGAAAAGGTGATTGGTTGGGTTTCATTGTGCTTCCCCAAATTAGATCATTCCCAACATATATATATATATATTATATATATATATATATATATATATATATATATATATATATATATATATGTGGACCCCTTTCAAAACTTTTGGCGCAGTTTACATATTTTCTGAGTTTTAATATTGTATATGTAATAAATTTGAATAATTTCGAAGAGAAAATAGTTTTATAACTGTTATAAAATGGTTTATTAGTTGTTCCAAGGAATGAATTCCAATACTAATTTGATAGAAGATAAAAGCCCGAAAAGGAATTGTAAAAGTGTTGTTTTAATTTTGGAGATCCCGGAGACTAGGCCACTGTATTCCTGATATCATCATTGATTAATGAAAGAATCAAAATTTTCCATGAGTTGTTGGGTATAATTTTGTAACCTTCTCTATCATGTGTCATGTTATGTTTTCTTCTTTCAAGCATAGTAATGAAATTGCATGTATTTATTTTCTTATGTAGATAATGTTAAAATTCTTTAAAAGAGTGCTCCTATCCTTGAAATTTCCACCTTTCTTTCTAAGTTATAGATAATAGGTTCTATGAAAGACTAGCATATTATCTTTAACTTCTTCAAGAGTCACAAATAGTAGTTTTTGTGTTAAACAACATATTGTCTATGACTCAATTCTCATTTTCATAATTCTTCTAAGTTACAGATAGTAGCTTCTATGAAAAACCAACATATTATCTTTAATTTATCCTTCAAGCTTTCTTCACTCATCATTTATATCTAGCAACAAATGGCATTCTGAGATGTTCCAGTCATACATGTATTAAGGGTTAAAATACCAAGTTTGCCCAGTTCTTCATTTGAGAACACAACAAACAATAAGTGACAGTAAATAATATTTATTAATGTCTTAAGCACAACTTCTCCACAACTAGGAAATTTGTTTCTTAAGGTGCAACATGCCCAATCCTTTCTATTATTGCTAACAACTTTCGTCGGAATTCCTTCCAATACTCTGTTGGTTACCTCCACTTTCACATTAGCTTGTGGGTGGTAAGGAGTGGATGTTCTATGCTTGATCTTGTGTTGGCTTAACAAATTTTCAATCATGTGAGCTGTAAACTGACTACCTTGATCAGTGACCAGTTCTCTAGGGTACCCAAACTTATAAACTACATTTTCCATTAAGAAATCAGCCACTTTATCTTATGTTGCTGCTTTGATGGACTTGGCTTCAGCCCACTTGGTTAAATAGTTAGTGCACACAATGATGTACTGCTTTTGCCTGGATGGAGGGTCAATGGGTCCAATGAATCCATGCCACAGTTGTCAAATAGCTTGAAAGTCACTTGAGGTTGCAGAGGAATTTCATCCCTTGGGGTAGGTTTCCCCATCCTTTGGCACCGATCACACTGACTAGTATACCTCCTCACGTCCTGGTGAAGAGTGGGCTAGCAATAACCAGCTTGTAGCACTTTGAATTATGTCCTTTTGTCTGCAAAGTGACCTCCACAAGGCCCATCATGACAGGTGAGAAGGATGTCAAGGACTTCCTCTTCCTTGACACATCTTCTCAGAGTTTGATCCAGGCCTAGTTTGAAGAGGTTTCCCCCAATCCAAGTGAATGGGGTGCTCTTCCTCACAATCTTTCTCGTTTCTTTGGAGGACAAATTTGGTAGAAACTGTGCAAACACCAAGTAATCTTCTATGTCAGCAAACCATGGAGAGAGAACTGAAATGGTGAATAAGTGTTCATCCAGTAACTGATCATCAACCATTCCTTCCTACCCTATAAGCAAATTCAAACAGGATAAAAAAATCTGGCACAACAATCCCCCTGCCAGGCTTATCAATAATAGTTAAATCAAATTGTTGCAATAAAAGTAAACATCTAATAATTTGGGTATTTACATCAAGTTTATTCATCAAGTATTTAATTGCAACATTGTTAGTATGTACAAATGTTTGGTAACTTGTAATGTAATTCCTAAAATTGTTCAATGAATGCACAACATCTAGGAGCTCCTTTTCAGTCACTGTGTAGTTCAGCTCGGCTTTTGACAGATTCTTACTAATGAAGTAAATGGCATAAGGTAGCTTGTCATCTATCTGGCCTAGAGCTGCTCCTATGGATTTATGAGAGGCATCAACATCTATATGGAAAGGAAGGGCCCAATTTGAGTCTCAAATAATAGGTACAGTAGTCAACTTGTCCTTTAGGGTGTCCAAGGCCCCTTGACAATTTTTTAACCATAAAAATTCGAATTCCTTGGCAAAAACCCAAATAAAGGAGAAGCTAACTTGTTGAAGTATTTTATGAATCTCCTATAGTATCCAGTTAATCCTAGAAAACTTCTAACATCCCTCTATTTTTGCGAAGGTGGGACCCTTTGGATGATGGCTATCTTATGCGGGTCCACCTGCAATCCTTTATGGGATATTGAATGACCTAGAATAGTCCCTGCAGTCATCAAGAACTCACATTTTTCAGGGCTAAGGGACAAGTTCATTTCAATGCACTTGTTCAGTTTCTTACCCAAGTTGGAGAGAGCCTCCTGGAAATCACACCCATAGGTTGTAAAATCATCCATATAAATTTCTACTACATCATGGACAAGCTCAGCAAAGATACTCATGACAACCCTCTGGAAAGTGGCAGGGGCATTACATAGGCCAAAAGGAAGGACCCTATAGGCGAAGGTACTCTAAGGATAGGTGAAGGTGGTTTTATCCTGGTCCTCTAGGTTGATCTGGATTTGATTGTACTCGTTGAACCCATCTATAAAAGAGAAAAACTTTTTCCCTACTAGGCCATCTAACACTTGGTCATGAAAGGTAGAGGGAAATGGTCCTTCTTTGTTGCTTTGTTTAACTCTCTGTAATCAACACAAATCCTCCACTTCCCATTTTTCTTTGGAAGCAATACCAAAGGAGAAACCCACTCACTGTCTGAGATAGGGTAAATGAATCCTACATCTAGCAGCTTTTGTAGTTCTTCTTTCACTATATCCTTGAGAGATGGATTGATTCTCCTTTGGGGTTGTCAAACTAGTTTTCAACCTTTGATATAAATGTGGTGAGTACACACCGAGGGGTGAAGTTAGTTCATTTCTTTGTAACTCTAGGCAAAGGCATCTAGATGCTCCCTTAGCATGTTGCACAACTCTTCTTCTTGGTGTACAAAAAGAGAGGGGTTGATTTTCAAAGTTTTCATAGGACCAAATTCTATTGTTTTGATACGAGTAGGGTTTGAATCAACTAAGCATAGATCAATCTGATGGTTTCTCTTGGTTTCCTTTACTACTTCCTCTAAGGACAAGGTGCCAGGAGTTGGATTTCAGAGTATGTGTTCAATCAAACCATCTTCATCTGGTTGTCCTCCTCCCATGTTAGTTTCTAGGGTATATAGTTTAGCAGAGGAGACTTCATATTCTTCCTCCTCTTCTAGCCATAAAGGTAAATCATGTTTTAAGGATGGCTGAGCAAGAGGGTACAAGACCAACTGCTTGGAAATATGGCCATTTTTTACAATCATATTTCTAGCCCTGCAGCTGATGTAGGCATCAGCAGTAGCTAACTAAGGTCTCCAAAGTATGAGAGGATAACCACTAAGCTTGGCCTTAGGTTGGACAACTAGGAAGTCTCCAGGGTACTCCCAGGAGTCAATAGAGACCATTACATCCTCAACAATCCCCTCCGGGGCTACTGTGGAACAATGTACAAGCTGCAAGACTGTTGTGGTCTTTCTTAATGAATCCTAGAGATTTCGTTTCAGCATGGTGTCCTTAGTCATCACATTAATGGAAACCCCAAGATCAACCAAGGTGTGTGGGAAAATGGTGCCATTAATGTGCACCTCTACTATAGGGCTTCCAGGGTCTAAATACTTTTGGCAAACTACCTACCCCATCATTAAGTTGGACATCTGTCCAATGACATTAATGGTAGGGGTGTCTCTTTTTTGCCTCTCTGGATGTTTGAAACACTTCTCTTTATCAGTTTGTTGTAAATAGGTACATCCTTAATGACTTGGAGAAGTGGAATTTTGACACATAGATTTGTTAATTCACCCAGAAGTTCATTCTCTTCTAGGGTAGCCTGGACTGGATGAGTTAATCTTTGAGGAAAGGGTGGTGGATTCACTCTAGGCATACTTTCCTCTCTTTCCTCCTCACTCTCCCTAGGTGGAGATGGAGTTTGGTTGTCTGAGAGTACCCTCCCATTACTTAGGTTGATTTCTTGAATTTCCATACAATAAGCAGGTTAGGATGTCTCTCCATTGTACACTTGTTGTGCATGTCTGTTGTTCAGGTTTAGATTTGGTTGGGTAGGCATTTGAGGTTGTTTAGGTGGAGAGGGGTGTAAAATATGTGGTTGAGTAGGAGGTGAAGGCAATAAAGTTGGAGCATTGTTGTATGGGGACCTCCACCACTGGGGTGGTGCATTCCACTGAAGTTGTGGAGGAGTATATGGCTGAAATGATTGGTTGGTTGGCTAGGAATGGTACTAAGGTGTGAAAGACCAAGGAGAAGGTGTAGACCAAGAGGGATGAGCAAGGGGCCCCCAAGAGGGAATGGATGTGTTTTGGTTAGGGTTTTAATATGCATATGATGACCCTTGCATGCCCTACTGGTATGGGCGAGGCCCATGAGGTCTCCTTTTATTTATGTAGCAGAGTTGTTCAGTCACCCCTTCAGTTCACTGATACACAACTTTTAGTCTAGGTAAAGAAGGGCACTTGTCTGTGGAGTGGTTTTCTTCATAAAATGGGCATATTTCTATAAGGTTTAATGGACATGTATTCCTAGGGTGCCTCCTTATGCATCTAGGGTAGAAGATGGCTAATTCTCTCTGTGCTTCCTCCTGTTTTTTCTTGATGCACATAGTGTCCATCTGTAGGGAAAGGGTTTGCAGCATTTGACTCTTGAAATATTCCAACATATTTCTAATTTCACCTTTTATGGATGTGTTGAAAGAGGATGAGTTGGCCATTAGTTGACAACCCCTACCCTTTTTTCTAGCTACCCTATAATGGTTCTTAAATATAGTCTTGATATCTTCATAGGGTATATGGTAGATGTCCCCTCTTGCTAGCAGGTTTAGGGTATCCAAAAGATATTCCCTTACCCCCTGGAGCAGGACTAGCTTCAGTGACTCAGGATCAAGTGTGCACCTAGCCTTTTTGTAGCTAAGCTGGAATCTCTCTTCATAATTCTCTAAGGATTCATCATGCCCCAAGGTCATCCTAAAAAATTCCTCTCTAGTGTCTTTGGACTTGCAGTAGTCTTGATACTTGTTGTTGAATGCTTGTTGCATCTAAGCCCAGGTTATGATGCTATCCCTAGGTAAACCCATGAACTAGTGCAAATCCTTAAGATTGGATGGGAAATTTTGATCATTAGTGGTGTAATCATAAGTTTTTCATATGACAGCGAACTCAAACAAGAAAGTATCTGGATCTTCTAAGGTCAGGCCATGGAAATGAGGAAGAGCAAAGGGGCTTATGTTTTTCATCTTGGTATCCCAATTAGTTTCTCTAATGGGAATAGCACCCTCAATTCTTTCTCTACCTCCTCTTTCATTTCTATTTTCAGTCATTAGGTCAGTTGGAATGGGTTCTCCTTCTTCTTCTCACCCTCTAGGCTCTTCCAGAATATCTAGTTGTTCACCTAAGGGATCTTCCAATTCATAGCCACTATAAAAGAGGGAAGGTTGGCTATTTGAAATGGTGGGGGTATTTGGAAAAAAAATTCCTAAGTTATTCCTATTCCTACGAGGCATGAAAGAAGTGTTTTTTCTTTGTTTTGTGTTTTTTTTCAAGATTTGAGACTAATTGCAGAATTGAAATAACAAACTAAATGGATACTAATTGCTTAATGAAATCTCACTTGCAGAAAGGAAAAGAAAGCAAACCAACTTACAATTACTCTTGCAGAAATCAAGCTAATAACATAATGAAGAGATAAGAAATGGAAGAAAGAAAGAAAAAATCAAATCTTACTTAGACACTTCCCTAACAATGATGCCAAAATGTGATGAGCACTAGTATTGTAGCAAGAATGTTGCAACTCTTGGGTCTACCAACTTTACTTTATCAACCTGGGGTTCATAAAAACTTGGACGTGACAGTGTTGTATACACAAGTAGATGTGATGGGTCCACTCTTTGTCACTGTTGAGCTGGCAATAGACCACTACGGTTTCTAAAACCAACCTTATATTTATTTAGGAGGAGTTTGATTACTAATGAAAACAAGGAATTTTTCACTATTTAGGCGAATTGAAATATTGTCTACTACAGTAAGGAAAGACTGAAATAAATGCTTTAAACATACCACTCATCTAACTAATTGCTAGGAGATCTTGCTTCATAAGAATTCTACGCTAACATGTGTGTAATCCTAATTGTCCTAGGCATGCAATCTGAAATAAGAAAACATTCTACTGCTATGCATATGAATGAACACAATAATTTTTTTCCTTTTTATCCTTTTTTTTTAGAATGTGAATGCTAAATATTCTTGGTGATGTGGAAAGTCAGTTAGATATGGTGATGGAAGGTTAGATGGCTTAGGAGGCAAGTAGGGGTCTTCTCCTATCTTCTTGGATTTGTTTTCCACAAATCGGCCTCAAAACAGGCCACTACAGGTCGTCCTACAGGATATCCTAATGCTTCGTACAGGATGTCTTAATGCTCCTACTGGATCCCCTATATTCCTACAAGATCCATCCAAGAGAAATATGGGTGACTTGGAAGGTGGTATAGGGCTTAGGGAAGGTCAATGATGGGAGAAACAAGGCAAGGTGGTGGCTAGGACTCCCTCATAGCTCAAACCAAAGTTTGTAAGATGGTTGGATTTGCTCAAAAAACCTATAAAGTTGTTCTTATGGAATGATGAATTGGTTGAGGGACTTGGTGGCTTTTGGTGATCATGGATGGATGAGGTTACGTTGAGGCTACTGGAATGAGATCTTGCACTATTGAAACTCCTGCAATACATACATTAATAACATTTATCCATGAATCATATCAAACAAGGAAGATTTCTAATCAACTTAAGAAAATAGAATATTATTATCTAGTTGCCTAATTCATGAATGGAAATACTTTCAAAATATTTTGAAACACCATGGGATCTAATACCAAGTTGAAGATATCAGAAATGACAGTTGAAACCTATTCTTGAAAACTGAAAAGATGTTGGCCTAAGTAGCAAAAAACCCTAAGTTCCATAAGAAATCATAATTCTATTTCTTTGGGGCTGAATAGGAGATTTTCCTCAAACCATGGTCCCTGAAGGCAGGAGTGAGGCCAAATCCACCTACTATCAACCTTTTTGGTTTTCCTTTATCTCTCTAAAGCTACTGCTAAGGTAATGAACAAGTGGAAGCAAACTAATCAAATTCACCACTACCTACAATGAAATAATGCTAAAATCAATTCAACACTTGATCTATGAAATAACATAAACATACAAGTACAAGAAGAGGATCCCTTGCTGCTAGGGTTGGGCCCTAACCCAAGAGCTTCAATCCTCTAAGTCAACTTAGTGCTAGATCAAGGAAATTCTCATTTTCATTATCATATCAGAAAAATTATATAAGAATGTTTTGCCACAAAGCTTGAACTTGAAAATGCTTAGTGCTCTTACATAAAAAAATCTGAATCTTAATGAGGATCTAGGCCTCATTATTTATACAATTGAAGTTTCCAAGGACTTCCTTAAGTATAGGGAAGCTTGGCTCCCAAAATCAAGATGAACTAGCTCTTAACTATCACTAGCTCGGCTGCCCATGATCTCCATGAATTGGCTACTTGCAACTCCAAGCTAGTGTGATTTGATTGAGGAATATTCGAATGAGTGAGGATTAAATGAGGAGGATCTATATCCTATAATCTCTCCTCCTTGTCTCATTCAAGTTTCTCCACCTAATTAGCCAAAATTGCCATGATTTTCTCTCAAAAACCTGCAATCAATGCACATTAGACCATTGGACATAACATATTACTTTTACTCATCTTATTAAGCAAAATATAATTAAAAAATGTAAGGAATTATGAGAAGAGTTGATTTTAATAATCTTGGAGGTGTATTAAGGTCCATATAGTTACCCAATGATGAGGTGCATCAGTGACCAAATCAAAGTAAATTTAAATCTGAGCTCGATCCAAAATGCCCCCAATGTCTGCACAATCCAAGCATATTCGGGCACCCATGTAACAACAACCATGAAATTTTTGTATTCAAAAGGACCCCCTTCTTGCAACTCAGCGCTATAGGCTTCAGTGCATTTAAGGCATCTTGCTAATGCTCGACTTTTCATCTGTGCATGAAAATTGAGTAAAATCCTCACAATCCTCTTTCTATAGATGACTGACTATTCCCTAATCTCTGGGTGCTCAAGAATAGCTTAAACTCACATCTAATTTCATAAACCATCTTTGATTCTACTCTAACCCATAACATTTTCCTTTCTTCATTAGTTTTGGTTGATTTCATGGCCAGATGTCATTCAATTTGGCTTCTCATAAGTGAAAGAAACTCCCACAGCTGCACATCTCCCGTATAAGAGAAGACACTTGCTACCATTTTTTTGCTAACATACTCACACATCATGTTATGCAAAAATAGCTTGCAAAGTAAGCTCTGTTCATCAAAATCGCAAGTGCAAAAAATCTCAAGAAAAGTTTGGGTAGAAGAACCCAAATAAGACCTATTCTCAAAAACTACTTTTAACTAAAATAAATAATATCATTCCCAAAGGAACACTAGATATGATGGGGATGACTACCTACATGCTAGTAGGTTTAATGCAACATCACAAAGCTTTGTCTTGTCATTCATCAGATCCAAGACCTGTCCCTATAACAACTGCAGTTGTTCGTCCTTTTTCTTCATGGCTTCCTTATGTCTCTGTGCTTCCCATTCTATATCCCGTTCTTCCTCTAACCACTTTTCCCTGAGGGAACCCATCATCCTTTTGTGTGCCTTGAGCGAGATCAACCCCTCTTATAGAGAGGGAACCTGCTGCCTCCATTTTTGTAACTCTGGTAACAACATCTTTTCAAAACAACATCCTTCGTCGAGACCTAGTGTTCTCCCACATGCACTAACAATCGAGGGTGTAACAGCCTCCGGATGGGTAAAACTACTCCATTTCGGCTATTGGTTCTTGTGTAACACCAATGTCATTAATGGATTTTTGTGTAATAGTTTCCTTCTCTCCCTGATCAGCTTCCATTCCCACTATTGGTTCTTGTGTAACAGCAGTGTCATCCACAAGTTTTTGTGTATCATTTTTCCCTTAGTAGGCTTCTCTCTCCGTTGTTGGTTCTTGTGTAATAGCAGTGTCAATCACAAGCTCATGGATATCAGCTTCTTCTTCCTTTCATTGGTTGACTTCTGTCTCCACTGCTGGTTCTTGTGTAATAGTAGTGTCAACTAAGGGCTCCTTTATATCTGCTACCGAATTACTTTCTATGGATTGCGCCACCCTAGTTTCTGGTTCTTGTGTAACAACAACTTCTTCAACAGGTTTTTGTGTGTTAGCCTCCTAGGATTCGGTTTGTTTTTCCCTTGAGATGGTGTCCACTACACAGACTCTAAACCCTGCTCTCGCTAGCTTCTCAACATAATCCATGCACATAACACCCAGGACATCTCCCTTCTTGGACCTGTCTCTGACCTTGGCCAAAGTGTCTAACCCCAGGGATCTTGCCTCTACTTTCCCCTCTGCTAGTTGTTCCCTTAGCTCTCTATTCTCTTTTTCTAAATTTCAATTTTTAACAGTAAGGATTAAGTTTCACTCTTACTAGGTGATGAAGGTTCCTCCAACTGAGGCTGCTCCTCGTCCATCTACTCTACTGCCTCCTCGTTCTTCTTGGACATGGATGGGGACTCTAGGTGCCCACAAACCCTTGTTCTCTACTTTGGCCACCTATCACCAATTGCTTTTTCGATTGGCCTCTTACCAACCCTTACTTTCTGTTGTGGCCACAACCACGACCCTATTAAAATTTTCCCTCATAGCAATTTTGAATGGATCCCCTAGAAGTTGATCTTGCACCCCTCCAAATGATCTGTTTTATCCCAGGGATTTTAACTCTTTGCCAAGTCAAATCTTCAATTTTGAAATGGTTAAAGTCCCCTTAATAAATCCCTACCGCATGATTCATCTATAACCCTCTCTAAACCCTTCATTCATATCCTCATCGGGAATTTTTTGACCAACGAAACCTTCCATTGCATCATTATTCCCATCATAACTCTTTATATTGGAAATAATTCACAAAGCACGCACAAATCACCCCTTTTCTCCTATTGGAATCAACACTAAGGCATGATGTTCACCGTTATACTCCGGACCTGATGGAATTATTAACCATATTTTATATATATCGAGTCTGGAACCATATTGCATATCGCAATCAACGGGCTCTGGGGCTTTGATATAAGGCACACCACTGTCTTCTAGACTCGACAACATTATTAACCATATTTTTTATATATCGGGTCCAGAACCATATCGCAATTGGCGGGAGTCAAAGCTGAGCCATAAGGCCAATGTGATATAGCAGACTTGACAGGGCTATCAGCTACAAGACATGCATTATCAAGTTTGCTTCCCCAATCGTTTATTGCAATCGAAAGAACCCAGGGGTTATATATATGGTGTGCTATGATATAACGGACCCACCGATAGTTATGACTTTGGGTATATATTATTTCAATTCCAACCTTGTAGTCAGATGTGGTTTTTGTATGTATTCCCTTATATTTTTGATAATACGCTAGGGTCTGAGTTTTCCAAAGGGAAGTCATACATTGTGGACCCGTCGGCAATATTAACATATATATTATATATAAATATTATATATATATATATTATATATATATATATATATATATATATATATATATATATATATATATATATTGATATTGCTAGTCCGCTTTCCCCAATCACTTATTGCAATTGGTGGAGCCTGGGGGTTATGCAATATGCAAAGGAGCGATATGGCAGACCTGATGATAATTATATGCCCATCTCCATAATTTTTCAAGTCCGTCCTTATGGCCGACCATGAGTTTTCCCGTGTTTTCCTGTGTATTCGATAAAACATTGTGGTCTCGATTTTTAAAAGAAAATTAAGTAAAGTGAATGGTCTGCCTGTTGAAGCATTTCCAATGGATTATTGAATAATAATAAATATTATGGGCAATGGGAATAGAGGTTATAACAGGTTCAATGGTTTAATAATCATGATTGCTCTGCATTGTGAGATTAATAGAAATGGTGGCTAAATGCAAGATTTGTGTTTTTAAGCATTTCTATTATATTTTTTATGTCCAAGCTAATGATTTAATATCTCTGCAGGCGAGGATCAAGAGATGAGAGGTGAAATTGAAGAACTCATGGTAGCAATGATCCATCAAGATGTCAGTTCCTCCATATACACCTCAAAGCATGCCAGATGTGGGATGATGAGTGCAACATCTTCATTTTTCTTCAGGAAATGATAGGGAATAATAGCCACTCCACACAGGTGCAAAGGAATGATATGCATTCATTCTCTATTCCATTGGCATCCATTTCATTCCCCTAGGAAGTAGAACACTCCAGCAAAGGTGACCTCGACGTGTCAGCAGTCTCACCGACCATTCTCATCTGTATATTTTGATCTGTGTAATGAAAAGAGGCGAGGTGAAAAGTCACAGAGGAGGGAGGGTCATTTCCTGCTGCATAAGTATTCCCTCCAGATAGGAGAGGAGGGATTTTTGTTTAGAAAGAATGGCTTTGATTTATTATGAATAAAGAAGACTGTTTGGTTGAATGAGGAGCCTTTTGTTTTAGATTTAAGGTCCTTTGCTTTTATATGTTTTGAAACAGGGTGTTGTTGTTGGCATAAATACAAATGTGTTTTCTTTTTGTGCATATTGATAACAATACAACTTATGATTATCCTTGGTTGTTTGAATGTAATTCTTCATCATAGTTAATTCATAGGGAGTCCCTGATTTGAAACTGTGTTAGACATCAGTTGCAAGCTTTATTTGTATAAAAAGGAATGTTTATTCCTGTATTAATGATTGGATTGCAATTTAGATTTGATGCAACCTTGTTCTTATGTGAACCATTAACTGATTTGCTTGGACTTGCAATTTACCTATGATGTTTAACCTCTCTTTTGTTATGCTCCTACAGGATAGATTAGGATAGTTAGGACTAGATTAGAGTAGTTAACAGTACTATAGATAGGATTTGATGCATATAGGTTAGCTGTTTCTTTTGTTGATTTAATTGAAGTCTTCCTCCAAGAAGAAATCTCTCAACACCTATAACAATTCACGGGGTCCTTTAAAACCCGTTGGAACTAGCCACTCCAAATGAAAGCAGATCTAATTGGGGTCTATGATCGGGTTAGTTCCCCTTGTTGGTATAGCGAAAATTTTCCATGTCAACACTTGCGAACGCTTAACTTATTTGTCACTGCTAGAGCTTCCTCAGACGTCCCCGTTTCTTTCCTGCGGGTAGTTCTGGCCTTCTTCCTCATGAATTCCTCCCAACTCCTACCCTGGCAACTTAGGGCATCCAGAATAATGAGCTTGATGAGGCCATGGTTAGTGACACATGTTTCTATATGCACGGTTTCTTTTACAGTCGTGGCCATATGCTTGATGTTTCCCAGCAAGAAGTAGGGAAGATTTATTAGTTGTCAATGTCGAAGGTGGTTTAGCAACAGAAAGTGATAATTGAACACGACTATTTCCTTTCCCTAATAGGTGATTTACTTGATGAGGCAAAGGGAAAAATCAACCTATGGCTAGGGGAGTGACAACCTGTCAATCCCCCTCCCTTTCTTCACCAACTATTCCTCCTCTTAGAGGAAATCCTCCTTCAAGGAGGGGTCATTAACTTTCCGTTAAATGACCTTTTTCCTTTCACTAGAATGTTGTCACTCAGGAAATTAATTCTTCTGTAATGTCTAGCTTCAATCGCCTAACCTCTTTCTGATTTATCTCTAAATTCTTTGCGAATTCCATCAAAACTCCCCCGTTTGATCCCTCAAGCCCCTGGAAGAACTCAAACCAGCCTGTGTCCTTAAAAATCTAACATGCTTCGGGGCAATTCTCCAAATCCTCTGATGCCCATGGCTCATGCTAAATTTCTTCTCCACCCATCGCTGCACAAATTCAAGTTTTTCTCCTTCCTTTTTCCCTCCTTTAGAAGTTCTAGAGCAGTCGGCACACTACTTAGCTATTTCAGCTTGCAACTGTTCTTTTCCAGTTCTTTAAGCACTCTGAATGGGGGTGCAATTCTCCACCAGGGGTGAATGGTAGGGTGGAGCAGGTGAGAATTTCAAATTAAGATTTGCAATCATGGTTCGTACTGTGTAGTAATGTTACCTTATTAATGCTAGGTTATGGCAGGTCTAGTTGAAGGTACAATTCCATTTTTTGGTATGATCGGTCATTAAGTGACAATGATTACTAGATCACCATGCTTTAATTGTGGTTTTTCAAATATTCATAAGTCATGAAAAGGTCATGTCGCAATATAATCCCCCCCCCCTAGCTTAAATGTGATAGCCAACCTCGGCCGTCAAAAGGGATATCACGTTAAATTGCCATAATTACTAAATAAAGGCGGATAACGATATTACCTTTGTATGATGTACCTGGGTGACGTGGGGAGAAATAATTGGTGGTGAGGCACACGAACTTAACTTTGGTGGTCACAGAAACTATTTTCTGAACCACAATGATTCTTGTTGTCAATTGCAATAAATAACTTACTTGAATTATCTCTAGAAGTCTTCGGCTATTACAGATGTAACATCCAAGAAGATTGTTATGTATTATTAATTTTTACAAAATTGAAAAATAAAGAAAAAGGTCATGTAACAAAATTATTGTAAAGTATGCTTGAAATAACAAATTTTGTTACAGAATGTGTAACATCCACCACAAAGTGTTTTTCAACTGTTACAGAAATTGTCTGTCTACGCCCGAAAAAGGTTTCCACAACTATTTTTTTTTTTCAAGTTCGAAGGTGTAACAACCACCAACAATGGTTTATTTTCAACTGTTACACTTATTGAAAAAAATGTAATTTTGGGGGGGATTTCCCATGTTCCTATAATCTGAAGATCTGAATTTATGACAATGTTGACAAATGAATCCCTTGAAGCAGGTTTGTGATATAACTGAAGACGATGCACATTTGCAAGCAAAGGTGTCCTCGCACTATCAATGGTCACCAAATTTTTAGTCCCATTGTCAAATAATGTATCTAACTCATAGGGACCTTGCCATCTGGTGCAGAGCTTACCCTTGAAGTCTATGAAGCTTGAGTCATATAGGAGAGCCCAATCTCCTTCTGGAACTTCTTCTTCTTGATGAATCTGTCATGCCACTTAGCTCTCTGCTGCTGGATAATCTCTATTTGTTGGATAGCAGCTAGCCATTTCTTCTCCAATTCATTGAGATGGTTCAATATCTTCTTTTGTGTTGTAGCGAGATCCAAATTTACCTACAATGTTGTTCTCAATGTCTTGATTTTGAACTCAATAGGGAATAAGGGATTTTTACCATACACAAGTTCACATGGTGAGAATTCCATGGTATTCCTCCATATAGTCTTGTATGCCCACAACACTTCTAGAAGTTTGTCAGCGCAATTCCTTCAGTGACTGGCCACAGTCTTGGTAAGGATCCCCTCAATGACTTTGTTAGTGCTTTCCACTTGGCCATTTTCTTGTGGATTATAAAGTGTTGTGATTCTATGATGGATTTTATATTTTTCAACCAACTTTTGGATCATATGGGATGTAAACTGGGGCCCTCCATCTATGACTATCTCCTTGGGTATACCAAATCAGACAAATATGTCATCAAAAATAAAGTTTGAAACAATGTGTTCTTTTGCTTTGGTTAGTGCCATTGCCTCAACCCATTTTGTGACATAGTCAGTGCAGACCAAGATGTAGTATTTTTTTCTAGATGAAGGATTAATTGGTCTCACAAAATATAGGGCCCATTTCTCAATAGGTTCTAAGATTATTTGGAGTTGTAACAACATCTCGTCTGATTCCAGTGGTTGGCCCATCCTTTGGCAACTATCACATCCTTTCACAAACTTCTTGGCATCCTAAAATATTATTGGCCAATAATACCCCGTTGAAAGGAATTTGTACCCTTTTCGCTTGTCTACGAAGTGCCCTCCACATGGTTCCTCATGATAGGCCTTAAGGATGTCAAAGATCTCATCTTCTCTTACACCACGTCTGATCTGGAAATCTGGTCCACTGTGATAAAGATTCCCATCTATCCAGGTATAGGTAACACTTTGTTGTATGATATTTCTTTTCTCCTTGGATGACAAATACTGTGCAAACTTCCCTAAAGTAAGTTAATTGGCTATATATGCATACCAAGGTGAGTAAGTAGAAATAGAAAAGAGATATTCATCAAGGAAATAATCCTCGGTATGAATGCAAATGTCATCAATAGTTAATCTAGAAAGGAAATTAGTTACTACATTATATTATCCAGGTTTATCGACAATTGTGATATCAAATTCTTGTAACAGCAATAACCAACGTTTAATTCTACCATTGGTAATTGGCTTATTCATTAAGAAACAAATGGAAGAGTGTTCAATGTGTCAAATACTTGATACCCAGTGATATAATGTCAGAATTTATTCATGGCATGCACGAATCCTAAGAATTCCTTCTCGGTCACTGTGTAGTTGAGCTTAGCCGAAGTTAGATTTTTGGTTATGTAGTAAATAGCATAAGGTTTCTTGTCCTCCAGTTGGCCCAAAACAACACCTATAACAATATCAAATGCATCTGTAGCTATGCGAAACGACAGTTCCCAATTAGGTCCTCATAAAATTGGAGCTGCTGATACACAACATTTTAGCTTCAAAAAGGCCTGCTCACACTATTTTGTCCACAAAAAAGTCGAAATCCTTCATGATCAAAGAAAATAATGGCAATGCAATTTTTGAATTTTTTTTTATAAATCTCATGTAATACCCTGCTTGCCCCAAGAAACTACGCACCTATTTTTGCACCTTGGGGGTTGGAACTTTTAGAAGTACCTCTATTTTTGCACGGTCTACCTTGATCCCAATAGCATAAATGTAGTGTCCTAGCATGATCCCTTCATTCATCATCATGTGACATTTTCCAGTGATCAAAGAAACATTAGTCTGTACACAAAGTTCCAACACTTTTTCCAGATTAGCTAATGTTGTTTCAAAAGAATCTCCATAAGGTGTAAAATCATCTATGAAGATTTTAAGGTATTCATTCAACAAATCAGAAAAAAAATTCCCTGTATTGCCCTCTGAAAGGTTGATGGCACATTGCAGAGTCCAAAAGGGAGTACTCTATATGAAAAAGTTCCCCAAGGCAAGTAAAGGACATTTTATCTTGATCCTCCAGGGCAATCTATATCTGGCTATAGCCACTAAACCCATATAGAAATGAAAAGAATGTTTTTTTAGAAATGGTGTCAAGGACCTGATCTATAAATGGTAAAGGAAAATGGACCTTTTGAGTGGCCTTATAAATTTCTTTGTAATCCACATAGACCCTCCACTTGCCATTCTTCTTAGGAATGATGACAAGCAGAGACACCCACTGACTGTCAGATATCAGATAAACAAAATTAGCACTCAGGAGTTTTTGCAATTCTTCCTCCACCACCTCCTTCAGTGCAAGGTTCATGCAGCGCTGCAGTTGTCTAATTGGTTTGCAGCCATCCTTCAAATAAATAAGGTGAGTGCACATGTTAGGGTGGATCCCTTTCATATCCATATAGTCCCATGCAAATGCCTTTTTGTATTTTTGTAACAGTTGTAACAGTAGTTGGCTTTGCTCAGCAATCAGGTTGGGATTAATGTTTAGAAACTTTCCAATTCTATCTCAAATAGATTGTTGTTAGTATTCGGAGTGGTTCTCGTTTGTTCAAAATCTATATCTTCTACCTCCTCTTCCTCATTCAAATTTTTAATGGAAGTGATAGAAAGCGAGTTACTAATGTAACCATTAATGATTCGAGCTCAAACTCATCCCACCAAGGGTTATATAAATCCACAATTGGTTTTGGGGAGTAAAGATTAATATTATTTGTAGCCTGGCTATCCGAGATCACCATAGATCCAGATCTGCAGCCTATAAATGCACCTGCAGTGGCTAGCCAAGGTCTCCCTAAGATCAAAGGATGTCACCCCAAGTTGGATTTGGGTTGTAAGATAAGAAAGTCAGCCAGATACCTCCAGGAAGCTATTGTAATTACTATGTCCTCTAACACCCCCTCAGGTTTAACATGGGATTTCTCTGCTAATTCAAGTACAGTAGGAGTATGTTTAAGCCCCCATAGCCCTAGGGTGGTAAATAGGTCCTTTTTTATCGCATTAATGGCAACCCCTATATTGATGAATGTGTTTGTTATGGGTTGATCATTAATGTAGACAGTAGCCATAGGGTTTTCGGAATCATTATAATTAGTTAGAAGAGACTGAGAAGACATTAATTTAGATAATTTCCCAATCACATGTATGGTAGCAGGGTCTTTAAGATTCCTCCCAAGTTTCTTGATGCACAAGTCTCATACTATTTTATCATAAATAGGGACTTATTTCAGGGCTTGCAACAGAGGAATTCGTACATGCAAATTTTGCAACTCCATAAGAAAATCAGATTCGGTTGTGAGGTCATTCCAAGCTTAGTCAATCTATAAGGATACAGAGTATTCTCAGTTATAATAGTCAAGTACGCTATTACAGGTGTATCAACCTTTCCCAAGTTGGTTGTTACAAGAGTAACAGTCCTTCATCGGTTGATTGTTACATACGTAATAGTTTTCTCTGTATCGGCTGTTATAGGTGTAACAATTGCCTCGGAGCCTACAATATCTCCTCTGGAAGGTTCACATTCCTCCTCGATAATGATAGGGGAGTGATTTGGTTTAATTACCTTAACCAATCATAATTGAATTTCATTAAACCCCATGAGGGTAATAAGGTAGGTCTGGAAGGTAGTCGAATCCTCTATGCCCTGATCTGCTTTATTTTTCGGGTTTGGGTTAGGTTGCACAGGTAGTTGGGGTCGCACAGGCAATGTAGGAGCAGGACTTTGGAAAGGAGGTAATTGTAGTTGTTGCTACATTGGTAATCCAAGGAAAGCTTTATTCTGGGAATTTCCTCTTCAGTTCTGGTTCCAAGGGTATGGTTGAGATGGACGATATTGGATATAGGGAGATGGAGACCACTAGTTCCAGGGTGAAGGAAACTATGCTAAAGAAGGAGCAGGATATTTCCATGGATATTATTGAGTATTATATGCATTGTTTCATGAATTGAAAGAGGAAAAATCTTGACACATACCTGGAGGTCATGGTTGCCATGGCCTCCTTGGTGTGATCAAATAAGAGGATTTCACCTCCTTACTTGACTCTCTAAGTACTACCTTCAATCTAGGAAGCTCCGGATATTGACCTGTCGAATGTTACAACTCGCAAATATTGCACAAGCTGATGTTGTTCAATTCGCATTCCCTCAAGGGATGTTTCTTCTGGAAATTCAGACGGAACATAGCTAGAGGTGTATTAGCTTCTTCTTGTGTCTTCTTGATCCATGCTATCGTTATCTGGGCAGATAAAGTACTGAGGATATCAATCTTGAAATTTTCAAACAAATTCCCAATCTCTGATTTTGTTACTCCTCCTCCTGCATATTTTTGTATTTAGGAAGAGGCATCTTGAGTTGTGCTTCTCCCCTTAGATGATCCTCTAGAGCATCTTAGACAGAGCTTTACAATTTCAGTGAATGGTTCCTACGATATATCCCCTTTCCCTAGTAGTTTTAGGGTGTTAAGGAAATTGTCCCTCATTCCTCTGATAAATATGGTCTTCAAGATCTCATGGTCTAAATCGCTGTGTATATACCTCTGCAAACTATAGTGGAACCACTTTACATATTTTTCCGAGCTCTCATCCTCCTTTTGTGTCATTCTGAATACTTCCTCCCTTAAGTCCCGAGCTCTACAATAGTCTTGGTACTTTGATAAGAATATCTCCTTCATATCGCTCCATGTTCGAATGGAAGCAGAGCCCAATCCAACGAACCATCTTAAGGTTGCCCCTTTCAAAGTAGTAGGAAATAATTTCAGTTTCTGAGCATCTGAGATATAGTTATAACTCATGCATAAGATGTCAAATTCAAATAAGAAGGTGTCTGGGTCTTCCATAGTCATCCCTTGGAAGGATGGTAAGGATGATAGAGGAATATTTTTCATAGGAGCTTTGCCTCTGATATCCTTGATTGGGAACTCAAAGGTGGTAATAGTAGCATCTATTTTAGTGTTGTCGTCATTGTTGTCCCCCATGGCTAATCATTCTAACCCTTGTTGTAACAGGCATTCTTCAAACTTCTCTTGTGACGGTCTTGCAAGTGTAATTGATGGCTCAGGTAACTCTGGGGATATTTGTTTCACTGCACTACCTGAATCTGGATATTAATAAACCAATAGGTGCTCTCCCATCTCAGGCATTTGATGTCCCCCATTAGCTTCCCCCTGTCCCTTGATCCTAAGGTTCTGGCTACTAGCTTCCCCATGCTGTTCCTGAATTGGATGCTTAATCTTGGGAGTGTGGGTGCTAACATTAGAATGATATGGCCCCGAGATAGAGGAATTAGAGGTTTCTGCCCTTGTTATGGGAGTGATAGATTTTTGTGGCCCTGTTTTCCTTGCATCCCTTTGAGAGCTTTATTTTTCTTTTTCTACCTTAGAGATTAGTTCCTGGATAAATGTTTTCCTTCCCAAATCTACACTCTTCCTTTCCTTTTTATGACCCACTTTTCCTGTCACTAATTAGAGTGGGGGTAGTTTTGGTATTTCTATAGTTCCTACAGTTTCACACATGGACCCTATGTGTATTGATTCACACTCTAAGTGTCTCAGTCTTCGATAGTGGTGAGCCTACTTAGGTATGTTAGAGCGATGCGCAGGTTCTTACCTCTCGTCTTACCACCCAACAACTGAAGACCTGAAGACACGCTAAACAAAACACCAAAATGCCACACCCTAAGTGCCTTAGTGATCACAATGACGAGCCCACCCAGGTATGTTAGAGCGATGTGCAGGTTCTTACCTCTCGTCTTACTGCCCAATGATTGTGGACTAGAACAGTCTATCATCAAACAAACAACTTGGCTGACTGTATCGTCAACTTCCATCCCTGGAAATGACGCCAAAATGTAGTTTTTTTTAATCAATCCTAATTGACTGAGACTACAACATTTAATTGTCAACACAGGGTAGGTCTTGTTGTTTCAATGGAGTTCACACTATTTGTGTCCATACACTAAAACAAAGAATGAAAAATGGAAAGAACAGTAAAAGATGTCATTGAATCAATTGTAAAAATAAATCATTCATGTAGAAATTAAAACAGTCCACCGAATTAAAATCAAACTTCACAATTACCAGAGTAAGGGTGCACAACACAATAAACTAATGACTACACCAGGTGGTCACTATCATTTTGTTTAATCAAACCAGTTTAACAGCATAATATAATCTGGAACAGAAGCGGATGTATTTCACAATTTGTACAACAACAATAGAAAACCGTATGACAATAAAAGAAACAATAATGTAAACTACTTCTACTGCTGTAGTCCATGCTAAAGAGGAGGGCCCTTCCTCCCTAGCAGGGGCACAAGAATAATATGATATTAGTTAATGAATCAGATGAAGAGCAATAATAGCATCACTGTAGTGATTTTAATATTAAAAATAATTCATAGTTACAAGAGCAAAGTTACAATGATTTTCCATATGTCGTCCTTGTGCATAGGAAATCAAGTTTCTTTTATAATTATTACATGCTTGAAATTAGGAATAGATCAGTCATGAGAATCTCACGATTCTCATGTTGATAAAAAATAAAAGTAGTTACAACCTATTTCTAAATAAAAATACTTCTCACATACATTGGTTAAGATTACAACCACTTGGGTCTGTTGCTTCTAAAATAAACAATTCCTAACACCTAACAACTGTTATGTGGAATACTACCCACAACTTGCTAGCTTCAGTGCAATAGCATCCTGCGAGTGAATAGAGGTTTGGGATGTCAACAATCACTGGCAACAACACCCTTGGTGTAACAACAGTCCTATGTATCAGCGCGTAGTGTAACAATAGCTTTGTAACAACATTCAACGTGTAACAACAACCTGTAACAGCATACATGGTGTAAAAGCAAACTGCTCTACCCTAATTTGAAATTGATCAACACTGTCTGTTTACTCCATAACCTTGTTCCTATGAGCAACACCTAAAAAAGAGAAGAGCTTCCAAAATCCTCATCCAATGCTCACCCCAGTTAGCCACAAAAAGGAATATAGTATCGTATTATTCAACAAAACATGGAAAAATAACATGACAGTGGAATAGGTTGTATAAATGAGAAAAATGGTGATTAATCATGTAAGGTTTAATGGACCTGGAGGATAAGAGGATCAAAACTAGGGAAAGAAGGTGAAGGAAATAGGTAAAAAGTGACACCCAACACTAATCTAGACTGACGGTGCATATGTGATTGTTAAGCATGAATGAAAATTGTTTATGAGTTTATAATGTGAATATGTTAGTTAGTTATTGTTATGGATATCATGACCTTATTTATGGTTGAGTCGATATGTTGTGAAGTTATATCGTGCTAATCTAGCTTGATTGTGCAAACAAGATAGCCTCCCCTGAGATAAATTAAGGTGTGAGTTTTCTTATGTCATATATTTGGTGCTTGATTGTTTGATAATGTTTTCTAATTGGTGTTTGAGTGTTCAGTGTCTATTATGTCGTCTAGTTGATTTCATTAACATGGTATGTTTGCAAGTTGGTTGAAAGTTTGATGAATTACATAATATAACTATGTGTATGTAATATTTCGTGAAGGAATGATCTTATTTTAAGATGGTTTTACTCACACATATGTATTGAGATAAATTATATATACTTGAGTGTAAGTAGGTGATAGTTGTAGAATTATGTCTAATGACTATGAGTTGACTATGGGTTATGACATGATTGTTAGTCTTGGTAAAGGTTGATTTGAAATTAATAGATATGTTTTCCTGATCTTTGGAACATGTGGTCGACATCTGTGAGCAATTGCAGGGAAACATGCTTGGCAATATGATGTAGGGGATTGCATGGAAAAAGAGGTTGCCATGAAATATTAAGGAAGGCTCAGGTTAAGATTTCACTTAGAAGCATTGGAAACATGTGGGGATATAGTCATGGTGTCTATTTCTAGTCTTGTGCTTTTGGTTTTGTGATTTTCTTGTGCTTGGTTTATAGTTACGTTTATGTCTTATGTATGGCCATGACACTTTGTTTGTGGTATCGTATTGCTATTGTTCTTTCATGGTTTTCTTCTTATTTGTTTCTTGTTCTTTCCTTTTATGTTTTGAGCCTTGGGAATTGGTTTGGGAAAGAGGAAATTTAATGGAGCTCAGGGAGAGTTGAATGAAACCTTGCAGGAAATGTAAAACCTGAATGAATCTTGGTGCATGAATAATGGGTAGTTGAAGGTAATAATATGACAAACAGTTGGATTAGTGCATTGGTGGAAATGGACGATGGTAGGACAACCATTGGAAAGGTAACAAGAAAGGCAAGTAAATGGATCTAAGGTGTCATATGCCTTGACTATGTTGAGAACGATTGTTCTCAATGTTGTGCATGGTGTGCACAGATAAATGAATTTATCTTAACGTAGAATTTATGATATCTAGTAATTATGTTGTCATGATCATGATTATGTTGATGTCTATATATGTATATATGTATGTATGTATGTATGTCATTATCTAACAAGGTCGTCAGAAATCATGATTTTTTAATGCTAATATTTATAAGTATATAATATATGTATGAATGTATGTTGTTATCTGACAGGGTCATCAGGGATCATGATTGTTTTATGTTGATGTTTATATGTATACATGTATGTATGTATGTCGTGTTGAGAATGGAAACAAGAAATTCCAGTTTAATTTTTCCTTGAATTAAACTGTGAATTAAATTTGAATTCTATTCTCATAGCAACTTAAAATTAGTTAATTAAGTTTATTAAACTTACTTAACTTAGGAAATTCAAGTTGGAAGTATTTTTGTCGTCATTTGTATGTTCTCCCTACTTTGTAGGAGTCTAGTGTGAGTTAATTGTGAGTTGTAAATTAGAAGACTCCAGTTTCATGAATCAGTTTAGTTATTAGTCCTCAAACTGATTGAGAGAACTAATAGTGAGTTAACAGTCAGTGGTGTCACTAATGAACTCCACTAGTTCTACTCTAGTTAATTGAATATTTACTCATCAAAAAATCATGCATGTCAATTATGAGAAAGACCTAGTTGAGACTAGAGTGCAGGGATAGTCTACTATTTGTTTTGGATTTTTCTAGAGTTTCACTGATAGTGAATGCATTCAGGAACTGACCCTTGAGGGATTCACAATTTTTAGAGGATTTATTTCCCTTTAAATACAAGTTATCCTCCATAGAAATTACACATTAGAATAGAGACTTGGAGAGATTGTGAAGAGGCTAAGCTTTATCCTTGAGCTTGCTTATGAGTTGGAGATTGAATTTGTTGAGTGTTGGGATTGTTCTAGAGAGAAAAAGCATTATAATTTCATCTTGTTTTTATGGATTAATACAAAACAGATAGTGGGGTTTTGATATGTGGCTTTCCCCAGATATTTATTATGTTATGTGCCTTTGATTCTCTTCCTCTATTCATTATTGTTTGCTCGATGTTTATGGGCTTCTTATATAAATAGTAGAAGTAGATTCTTGTCTCTTTATTTAGAAAATTGCATTAGCTTGTGAATCTACAGAATTTTCTACATGGTATCAGAGCTAAGAACAATATACTAGAGGATATTTCAAACCTTTGAGTTTTTGGGTTACAGATGAAAATTGAATTTGCAATACATACTTTAGGATCGGCAGCTTCCATTCCATCGGTTGAGGCTTAAGTATTCCTTGGAAGGCATATCGAATTTCATAGCCTAGAGGGACAAGATGGAGATTGTTCTAAAGAACAATGGCTTAAAGGAATTTGTTGAACAAGAAATTCCTAAGCCAACAAATGCTGATGCACAGAACTTGGCCGAGTGGAAGAAGTGTGTGGTGAAGGCAAGGCAGATAATCCTTGAGCGAGTTCAAGATCATATTTGCTCAAGTCTCCATGGAAAGGAAACCCCACATTATATGTTGAAAACTTGTATCAGAATAGAAATGATCAAAGGAATTTGGCACTGAAGGATAAACTTTGTAAATTCAAGATGGAGAAAGGCAAGACGATTCTGAAATACTTGACCAAGTTCACTCAATGTCAGGATGAACTTGGAAGTGTTTGAATCACGGTTTCCAAGGAGGATATGGTGAGCCTTGCTCTTCTAGTCTCCCAAAGAGTTGGAGTAGTTATCAGGACTCTGTCAATGGTCAGTAGAAGCTACCAAATTGGGAACGACTATGGTCGGATTTGATGGAGGATGAGACTAGGAGGAACACCAGGGATGGCTCTTCATCAAAGACTAATGATGAAGAGAATTGTGCCTTAGCAATTAAGGTGAGGAAGTAGAAATTTAAAATTAACCATTCCAAATCAGATTCTTATCATGGAGTTAAGAAGAAGGACATGATGAAAGATAAATTCTTTCATTTTCAGAAGATGGGACACTCTACTACAAATTGTCCATTGAAGAAGTCCAAGGAGAATTCCTCAAGAGGAGCAGTGGGTGAGGCTTTGGACTCCCAATTCAAATTGGACTTTTTCCTCATTGCATGCATGGTGTCTTCAATGATGGGAAGTGTCTGGTACTTAGATAGTCGAGCTTAATTCCACATGACTAGTGACAAAGAGTTATTCAGTGAACTAGAGGAGAAAGATCTCAAGATGCATATCGAGATGGGTGATAACAGCAAGTATAGTGTTACTGGTGTGGGCACTATTACTTTTAAAAGGGAGCATGTGGCTCAAATCACCTTGAATAATGTTATGCATGTACTCAGACTGATGAAGAACTTTGTATCCATTGCCATGCTTGAGGATAGAGGCTATGATGTTATATTTTCGAAAGGAAAGGGGTTCCTTTGACACATAGACACGGGTCAAGTAAAGAATATAGGGATTCAAGTTCAAAATCTCTATAAGATAGAGGTAGAGGATTGTGATGCTTTGAGTTCAAAAGCCAAAAATATGTTGAGTCGAGATGTCGGCAAGTTTTGGCACAGGCAATTGAGGCACTTGCATCATGGGGCTTTGAATATATTGCAACAAATCTCTATCGATCTTCCCAAAGGTACACTTGAACAAGTTGATACATGCAAGGGTTGTACTTTGGGAAAATACACTAAGTATTCCTTTAGAGACAAAGACAGTCAAGCAGAGTCTATTCTGGAGAGAGTCCATTCAAATACGTGTGGACCATTCTCGACAACATCCACAACCAAACACAAGTATTATGTTATATTTGTTGATGACTATTCTCGTAAACGCTGGGTTTTTTTAATGCAGAAAAAGGAACAAACTTTCACAAAGTTTTTTGAGTTCAAAGCATTGGTAGAGAAATAGTCTAGAAAGATGTTTAAAGCTCTACATAGTGATAACGGTGGTGAGTATGTCTCTAGTGAGTTTAAGAACTTCTGTGCAACAAAAGGGATGAAATGAGAGTTGATGGCACCCCATAACCCTCAATAGAATTAGGTTTTCAAGAGGAAGAACAGGAGCATAAGAGGGGCAGCAAGGGTGATGTTGCATGATTAGGGCCTACCACTACATTTGTGGGATGAGGCATGCAATAGAGTAGTTTATGTTCAGAACCGTAGCCCACATCGGATACTTGATATGAAGACACCAAAGGAGTCTTATTCTTGTAAGAGGCCAAATGTTGGTCACTTCATGATTTTTGGGTCATCAGTTTATTGCCATGTGACCAAAGATGCACAGAAGAAGCTTGAGCCAAAAACAAAGTTGGGGATCTTTGTGGGGCACACTAATATACCCCACAACTATCAGGTGTACATGTTGACCAGTCAGATAATAGTGGTTTGTAGGGATATCAGGTTTGATGAGGAGAAGGCCATGTGAGTATCCCTTGAGAGGGAGCTTGAGCTACATGCAAATGAGGAGATTTTAGCTCATAAGGTTGAGGGACCTCAGATTGATGTGGAGCAGCCATATGTAGAGGTTTAGAGAGTGGAGACATCCACTCAAGAAGATTCTTCTAGGGAGGGAAGAAAGCACACTAGATAGGCTGACAGATTGTTGGATGATGCACAGGAGAATGTGGGATCACCCTCTTCTCAGAACACACAAAGGAGGTCACCAAAGAGGTACACTGGATACATGGCACATATGGGTGCATGTGTTGTGACAGAGCCATCTTCCTTTTAGGAAGTAGTGCAGCAGCCAACTTGGGTTGATGCAATGGTGGAGAAGTATGACTCCATAGCTTGAAACAATGTTTGGGATGTGGTCCTGAGACCGGAGGACAAGTCAGTTATGAGATCCCATTGGCTTTACAAGGTAAAAAAAGTTACAGATGGTAGTGTGGAGAAGCATAAGGCTATATTTGTGGCTCGTGGCTTTTCACAGGTAGAGGGGATTGACTATGATGAGACCTTTGCTCCTGTTGTAAGGTACTCATCAATCAGATCTAATTTGGCACTATTAGCATAGATGGGTTGGAAGATCCATCAGATGGATGTGAAGACTGCCTTCCTCAATTGCATGATTGAGGAATAGGTGTACATAGAGCAACCCGAAGGTTTTGAAACCTTGGACTGTAGGTCACATGTGTGCCGACTCAAGAAAGCATTGTATGGGCTGAAGCAAGCACCCTGTGCTTGGTACATCAGGATAGATAGATACTTCACTAGGTTGATGCTAACTCGTATCACATAGTGGTGGAAGGTAAGTTGTTGATCATTGTACTTAATGTAGATGATCTTATACTGACAAGTGATGAGAAGCTCATCAAATCTTGCAAGGAGGACCTTGCAAGAGAGTTTGAGATGAAGAACATGGGGCTCATGCATTACTTTCTTGGCATGGAGGTATAGCAGGGAGATGGGGAGTTGTTTCTATCTCAAGGCAAGTATGCCAATGAGATACTTAGGAGATTCCACATGCAGAGAAGTAAACCATGGAGACTCCTCTAGCTAGTAACTGGAGGAAGGAGGATGCTACTTTAGGGGAGGTAGTGGAAGCTAGTGTTTACAGGAAGCTTGTGGGTTCACTCATGTACTTGGTGAAAACACGACTAGATATGTGCTATGTAGTTAACCAGCTTAGCAAAGTGATGGTTAGGCCTACCAAGCTATATTGGAAGGCGACAAAGCATGTATTGAGATACCTTAGAGGCACTACTCAGTTTGGGTTATGGTACAAATAGACAGATGGAGTGAATTTTCAAGGCTTCACTGATGTAGATTGGGTAGGGAGTCCATTTGAAAAGAAGAGCACATCAGGGGGGATATTAAATATTGGGTTAGTAACAATTTCTTGGTACAACAGGAAACAAAGATCAGTTGCACTCAGTTCGACAAAAGAAAATTACATGGCTATAAGTCAGGCATCATGTAAGGCTATTTGGATGAGGAAGATCCTGGTTGGTTTGTTTAATCAGCAAATGGATCTGACGGTGATTTACTGTGATAATCAAAGTTCTACCAAACTCTCTGAAAATCCAGTTTTTCATGATCGGTCCAAGCATATTGATATCTAATATCATCATCTCAAAGATTGTGTATTGAGGTGGATCATGTTGTTAGATTGCATTCCCATGTAGGAGAAAGATGTTGACATCTTGACAAAGGCATTGTCAAGATGTAAATTAAAGTTTCACAGAGACAAGATCGAGGTAGTTGATAATCCCTTTCTTGTTGAGAAGGAGTGTTGAGAAATGGAAACAAGAAATTCCAGTTTATTTTGTCCTTGAATTAAACTGTGAATTAAATTCGAATTATATTCTCATAGCAACTTAAAATTAGTTAATTAAGTTTATTAAACTTACTTAACTTAGGAAATTCGAGTTGGAAGTCCTTATGTCGTCATGTGTATGTTCTTCCTACTTCATAGGAGTCTAGTGTGAGTTAATTGTGAGTTGTAAAATAGAAGACTCAGTTTCATGAGTCATTTCAGTTAAATTAGTTCTCAAATTACTCAAATTAATTGAGAGAACCAATAGTGAGTTAACAATCAGTGGTGTCACTAATGAACTCCACCAGTGCTACTCTAGTTAACTGAACATTTACTCATTAGAAACTCATGCATGTTGATTTTGAGAAAGATCCAGTTGAGACCAGAGTGCAGGGACATTGTACTATTTGTTTTAGATTTTACTAAGTTTCACTGATAACGCATGCATTCAAGAACTAACCCTTGAGGGATTGCACATTTTTAGAGGCTTTATTTCCCTTTAAATACAAGCTATCCTCCATAGGAATTACACATTGGAATAGAGACTTGGAGAGCTTGTGAAGAGGCTAAGCTTTGGCCTTGAGCTTGGTTATGACTTGGAGATTAAATTTGTTTAGTGTTGGGATTGTTTTAGAGAGAAAAAGCATTGTAATTTCATCTTGATTTTTCTGATTAATACAAAATAGATAGTGGGGTTTTGAGCTGTGTCTTTCCCTGAATATTTATTGTGTTATGTTCCTTTGACTCTCTTACTCTATTGATTATTTCTTGATCGATGTTTATGGGCTTCCACTATAAAGAGTAAAAATAAATTCTTGTCTCTTTCTTTAGCAAATTGCATTAGCTTGTGAATCTACAGAATTTTCTACATGTTGATGTTTGACAGGGTCACCATGGATGATTATTGTGGAGGAATGATTGCTTATGCAGGTGAATGACATGAAAAGGTTCTTGGTTTATGAGGAATCAAGTGAGAAGAGTAGTCATGACAAATATATGAGGTCAACATCATGTGGATATGAATTTATATTGTATGTTTGTATTATGCCTATGCTTATGTTATGACAAGTAACGTTGAAGGATACATCAGTTGAATGAAAATAGTGTGCTTTGCGGCATGCTAGGATAAGCATGGATGACAAAGAGACACTGGAAGCAAGGTTTCTTGGTAGAGGCAGTATGGTTTTGGATGTTCAATGTTATTATTGTGTATATGTTGTGTATGTTGTATATTCAACGATTGTATCTATGGTGATTTGTAATGTTGTATATGTAGTATTTTGTACATATGATGTTATATGCTTGTTGTATATATGGTGTTGAGTGTATATTACATATGCAGTGCTGGGTATAGATGGTGCTATGTACATCTTGGATATGCAGTGCTATGTACATATCGTACCATGCACATGTTGGATATGTGGTGTTGTGTGCATATGGTGTCATGTGCATGTTGGATATGCAGTGTTGTGTACATATGATGCTATGTACATGTTGTATATGCAGTGCTATATATATATGGTGTTGTGTGCATGTTGTACTTATGGTACTATGTACATATGGTGTTGTATGCATGACTGTACATGTGGTGTTGTGTGCAAGTGGTGTTGTTTACATGTTGGACATGTGGTGTTGTGTGCATGTCATACATGTGGCATTGTGTACATGTGGTGTCGTGTACATGTCATGCATGTGATGATGTGTACATGTGGTATTGTGTACATGTTGTACAGGTGGTGTGGTGTACATATGGCATTGTGTACATGTGATGTTGTGCACACTTTGTGCAAGTGGTGTTGTGTACAAGTGGTATTGTGTACATGTTGTACATATGGTACTGATGTACATCTGGTATTATGTGAATTTTGTACATGTGTTGCAAGCATGTGACACTATGTATGTGCATTGTGTAGTCATGGTATCATGACATGTGTATTCATTGTGTTGTGTTATGTGTACATATGTGTATGGTGGTGTAAACCAGGTGTAATTGTATGTACGTGTTGTGTTGTACATTAGGTATAGATGTATGAGTTGTATGTTAGGTGTAGGTGCATGTATTGCATGGTGTTGTATGGTGTGTGTGGTTGTATGTGTGGGATGTACACTATGTGTATGTGTACATGGTTGAAGAGAAGGAACTAGGTGTTTGTCGGGTGTGGCAACCGATCTAGTGTGCGTATAGAATAAAGACAAAGTTAGAAGCTAAGGATTGATTAAAGGATAAGTATCAATATTTTATTTCAGTTTTATTATGCATGTGAGTCATGATTTTGGTCTATGATGATTGCATGTAATCTATGATTCTAGTTTATGATGGTTACATGTGATTTATGATTTTGACCTATGATGGTTGTGTTTTTTAGCTAACTTGATGTGATATATTTATACATGATGATTTGGTCAAAGATGCCAGTTTGACTTGTTATGACAGGAAACAAAGAGAATTGCAAGTGTACTTTATTAATGAGACACCAATGTGGTATGATTTGAAGTTATTTCAATTTAAATTGAACCTAATGGAAATTATGTGCTTGGTACAGGAAAGCATGAAAATTCTTGGTTGGATGATTAAAACTAACTGCAAGAATTAGCAGTGCCAGTGAAAGGAATTGAAATAGGAAGTAGTATGTTGGTAAAGCACTTCAAGAGCAGGGCCAGTGAAAGGAATTGAAATAGGAAGTAGTATGTTGGTAAAGCACTTCAAGAGCAGGGCCATTATGGGACACTAGTACCTAATAGTGTCCATTGATTTCCATGAGCATGCTATGATCGGTATGATGATTTTGAGGAATGTATATGCCTTGGTTATTTGACCTCCAGATGCGAGGAAGCCTTGCCAAGGGATGGATCACCCGCGACAAGGGATGTCAGGGAACTTGGAAGGTGAGTGACTACATGGAAGGGGTGAACAGATTGCTCGAGGCACTATGTAGCAGAGAAGGGAAGGTCAAGGATGGATTCCTTTTTTGTCATTAGCATTGTTGGCCATCTATTTATGTAAATACTGGAAATTAGGAGAAAAGGAAGGTCAAAGGTCAAGGGTTGCGTGTGAGGAGGAAAATGAAGGAAAATAATGGAAATTGAAGAAAATAGAGGCCTCATTAATAAAAAGGCTTATGAGGATCAGTTGGAAAGCTTTTTCTTAGCCATTTCTTAGTTCCATTTTGGAGCTCTCTTATTATTGTCTCTCTCTCACTCACTCTTGGACACTTAGAGTTTTCTTTGAGCACTTTAGCATTGGATCAAGAAATGCAAAGAAGGCAAGAGGAAGGAAGGATCAAGAATGGAAGATAAAGATCAAGAAACTACAATAGGATTCTTCGTAGGTATTGATTTGCATGTGTGATTTCCTTACTAGATTTTGCATGCATGGTATTGCATGTGGTTCTTTGTTGTCTTGGCATGGGTTTTTCTAGGTGTGAATTTTTTTCAGCCTAGCCTTGCCATTTCTAGATAGCCATGGTGTGATGGAGTTCTCATGTTTTGGTTGATATGGATTATAAGATGGATTTGAAGCTAAGTGAGGTGGATCTCAAAAAGAAAGAACACATGGTCTAGTGATCCCTGAACCAGACTATGGATTGTGGTAAAGCCACTGGCCTAGTGACCCCAAAACAAAATTTTGGGATGTGGTAAAGACAGGTATTGTGTGCCTCAGCGGACCTAGGAATCCTCGACCTCTTAATGGTGGGATATACGGTAAATCCTAGAGGTGGTTTCCCTTAATTAGGCCTAGGAATCCTTGCCGATGAATGGCGGGATATACAATAAAGCCTAGAGGGTGGAGTCTCGATTTAGGGCCTAGTGATCCCTAGATCGGATTGTGGATTGCAGTCAAGCGTTAGAGACTAGGAGATAAGACAATTCCTCATGGTGTAGGTGGAGAAATCCAGTGGCATCAATGCGTTTTTTAGCCTAGTGATCTCATGGAGATCATGGTAAATCATGTTATCACATGTTTATTTATTTGGCCTAGCTATCCAGGGTGAGGTGGTTTAGCCTTGGGATGTCCTGGTTAGTTATTTTTGTTTGAGCCCCACATTCATGCTTGGAATATGGCACCGGGGTGATTGGCTCAAGAGCAATTTGGCTTATTAGATCTATCGTTAGGTGGAACATGGTATTCTCATACTGGGTTGGCTTTTATATCATTAATATGAGGTTATTTCTCCTTGTTAATTCATGAGTATTATACTGGTTTATATGTGGATTATATGGCTATTTTATCTTTGATATTTATGTTGTTATTATGTTGCTTATAAGCTTGTTTTATGATAGTGATGATGTGTGGTTCTCCTCATTTTTTGATTTGTAAATGAATGAACAATGTATCTATGACCTAACAGATGATAATGCAGTTAATGATATAAGGGAGCAATTCTCCTTAGTGATTCTTAGATAAGTATGAGACCCCTATGCTCAGATTTGTTTTTTAAACCTGTAGATTACATATTTGTGACATGCTTGATGAAATTCCTGTCATGGCTAATAGGGGTCCAGTTTAGACCTTGTCAATGTTCTTACAAATGTACCATTATTATGTTGTGTTATTTCATTGATGAACCTATCATTAGGTTTTGGGCAGTGACCTGGGCCTAAAAAAGTGGCACAAATCCCAGAGTCACAGGCACAGGTTTGAGGAGAAAAGTCCCCAGATGCATTCATACCCATGCTATGGGATCATTTGGAGCCTCCCAGATGCACCCTTATCCATATCAAGGGAGCATCCGAGGGTTTAATGGTTTAAAACCTCACTGTGACCCAGGGGTTGGTTACCTGAGTGGTTGGGATGGTTCATGGGGTTTCGTTTGTTGATTTGGAAGGTATGTATGGTGTGTTTTTGTCAATTCTACCTCCTTAAGGTGACTTAGAAGGTTGAATCCCATTATAGTGGCCTCTCGTCACATATTTACCCCGGTTGGATGGTTACTTGGGTAGATGTGGGATGAGGGTGTTACATGAGGTTCCAAAAGTTTAAACTTGAAACATAGTGAGGGAAACTCCCATTGATCATCTGGTTAAATTCCCATAAACTATATTGCTACAATTTAGGAGATAGACACTAAATCATTTGCTATATTAGTTTGTGTTATAGGACATTTTTTTGCATATGATCAATAGGCTTGCAAAATAGATGAATCAACATCCTTGAACACCTTGTCATCATCCCTACATAAAGACCTAAGCATGACCTCCAAAATCTCAGAGTTTATGGGTCTAATTGCATCGAATCAGTGCTTTTAATGCTAGGGAAAATTTTAAGGATGGAAATTTATCTTAACATTTAATAACCTTAGGGAATCGTACTAGTCCCTAATACCCAAATTTTAAAAAAATTTATGATAATTTTGTAAAAATGTTTATATTTCTGATTATTTTATATTAGACAATATATAATATTAATGATTTTTAAGCTAAAATAATTTTATATTATAAAATTTGGGGGAATTTATTTTTAGAAAAATGGAAATTCGTGAATCTTTTTTTTGAAAAAACATGGAATAGTAGCCCACCTGTGAACATTAGCGCCTAAAATTTTCCATGTCTAAGGCCCAGTGCACCTTGGCCCTTTAGGGACTTGATTTCAACAACAAGTTTCTCCATTCTACACCAATTTTGATCAACAACAAGTTGTCCCTTGTTGGGGTTGTGATGATTCTAGAAATTTGGGAAAATTAAAAAGAATACCAAAGCTTCTCCTTCCAGAAGCTTCCAAGAGTTATTTCAACCATTTACCTTGAATAATAACTTTAAACCCTATAAGATCCTACCTTGGATATTTCACCTCTTATCCTTTGAGCTCATCCTCCCATCTCAAGTGGATCTCTAGCTTAGATTGGTAAATGGATAAGAATTCCTAAACTACCACACTCTCCTATAAATTTACATCCATCTACAACATTAGGGTTGGATTTTGGAGACTAATCATACCCTCATGTTGCTACCTTGAATCTAAGAGAGTAATCATCTTCATGCATTAAGGTGACATTGAGGTGTGCTTTGTGACAAGGAAGGAAAACTAAACTTGGGGAGATATCTACAAGATCATCTACTATTATTGGTTGTAAACACTCCCCTATTCATATTAATACTTTTTTTTTCCTATACGTGTTATGTTATGTTTATATTCATGTATTTCAATGCTTTATTGATACATTAAATAGAGTAATTGGATAAAGCTACATAGATGTCGTAGATATTTGGCTTGTTATGATTGTATATGTAGGTTCTAGTTATAGAAATCCAAGTTACTATTGGAGCTTACAAGATGAGAGGAGATTAAATCTTTTGATGTATTCCAAGTAAGCCTCTTTCCATTCTTCAATTTCTCTAAGGGAAACTTTATATTCTTTGCTTTCTGTTGTTCTAGACCAGACCACTAAGTCTAGGGAAGATACTTCCATCTTCAATTGTGAATTATGTATAACATATTGACAACTCCACTTGGGAACGTTTCTTTCCCTTAATGGTTTCCTTGACCTTAGCCCTTTATTCACCTGTTAAATAGACCTCCATTGCCTCACGCAGTCTGAATTGTCCCTAGCAAGACCTATCATTGAGCTTCATTTTATTTTGTGTTGAAACTTGCTTTACCTTGATCAGTGTTCCCCTGGTATAGTCATAGAGCATTGCAACACTCCCTGGCCTTCTCTTCACTTGCGTTGTCAAGCACTGGTAGCCTATCTGCACTTCCACTGACCCCTATTTCATGCAAAAAAAATCCTTTTTATGAATTAATCTCTGATTAATTTTGTTCTAGTTGGTTCTCCTTATGTCTTTGAGTGTGTCTTGGTCTCTTTGTCTTCATCTTGTTTTCTTTTGGTTTTGAGTTCCTTTGATAAGAATTTGCTTAGATTTTTTCTTTTTTCATGCAGAAAAAATGCCTTTTTATGATTTACTATATGATTAACTTTGTTCTAGTTGGTTCTCCTTGTGTTTATGAGTGTCTTGGTCTCTCAGAAGCCTTCATCTTGTTTTCTTTTGGTATTGAGTACCTTTGATAAGAATTTGTTTAGATTTTTTTCTTCATTCTTGTCAATTAGGTCATTAGAAAATTGATTACTTGATCATTGACTTCTTGAACAAATTGGTGTTTCAGTCATCATTCTAAATAGTTTATTTTATCAATGATTAGGAAAATATCTTAGTTTTCATCTGAAAATTGAGTTGAATTGAAAATAAAATATCATGTATTATGTATTGCATCTAGGGTTTTGTGTGTAAAATTAGGATTATGAACAATTGCATTAGGGGAATGGATTAACCATATTGTTTGTTTCATCTTATATGTTGCATATTCTTTGTTATCTTCCCTCCCATACATAGATTTTCATTGAAAAAAAAAAATTATTTCATCAGGCTAGATTGCATTTTTAGGATATTTAGGTGAAATTTGTGGTGAGCCTTGAAAACTAAAACTTAATTTAAGATAAACTTTAAAATTTATTGAATCAATCTTAACGAGCATTTGAAACATTAACAAAAACATATAGAGGTCTAGGCTAGAGACATGTTCTACCATATATAAACATAGGAGCTATCATTTTTTTCCAGCGTTGCATTCCAGGGGTGATATCTTGTTCCATGTACATAAGTGTATCAAACCTTTTTCCACGTACTTTCAGGTATATTGGACAACACTCCATTCATGAAAATTATATGGTGATGCTCTCATCATATGGTTATGCATTAGACAACACTAACACAGACTGTGCTTCCACGTACCATCGAGTATATTTTGGAAGTCCACCATAGGTTGCTATCCTCACCATAGGTAACTGAGTTGATCGCCTTGGATACTGTGATACATCGAACACAAAATTCTAGGATATTTCCTTCCCATGTAAATCCTTGGTTCTCCAAGGTGGTAAATTGCAATTCACACTTGCTTGTTAAACTTTTATGCCTAGATTAACCTCATTGATTTTTTTTGTTGTTAATTTTTAAAATTTATTAAACCAGCATGGAAGAACAAAACCTTATACCCCATCATTCACATAGAATGAAAAATACGCCTCCTCTTTCACCTGAGGCAACTCCTAACTATCATCATAAGCAAAAAAATGCATAGACTACCGAATCTAGTAGTTCAAGAGCTATCAGTTCTAGTCCTCCACCTGAGATAGATCCACCAAAATCATGTTTTCCTATGAGTATGGAACCTCATATTACCTCACCATTGGCTGGTGAGTCTAACACAATCAAACAAAATCACCTGAAATCTCATTACCTAAGGTTATTGAGCCTAACTATATTGAATCATAGACAACAAAACTTGAGGTTATACAACCTGAGGTACCTCAATTATCTACACCTATCACTTCAAGACCTTCCTCCTCTCTTCCTCTATCTCAAACACAACCACAAACTATATATCTTGGACCCAACGATGAACCGCTTCCACCTAGTCTTGTGAGTATCAAAGAGATTCCACAGGAAGAACCTCAACCCTCCTCTCATATTTGAGTAGGGGCTCATTTTTATCAGGCCCATCCTTTTCCTTCTCCTCATATGCCATATCAAGCTCCTTTGTCTGGTTAGTTTCCTTTCAAATCGCCCATGAGTTTCCCTCGAAAATCTTCTTTGAGACAGTTAACCACAATTGAATCTATTATGGTTTCTAAGTCCGTATCTACTACTATGCTTGAGGCAACTCAGGTTGCAACTTCATCCATGTTTGTAACATCACCATAGACACATTTATGTGGTGTCTCGTTTGTCATGCCTGGTTACCAATCATTGTTTGGTATCTTTTCTACCACAATGTGTAATCCATGGACTTATCCCATGTCATATACATCTAGAACTCATCTGCTACTTCTTTGATGTGCACTATGTGGTCTAGTCTTCCTCCTCCATCTACTCCTACAGTTCAGTAGCAGGCTAGTCCTTATGTCAGTGGGTATGGACATCTACAACAACCCAATCCACCTCCTATTGGCAACCCTCCTTTTGGGTGGAATTTTCCTCTTTATTATCCTCCTATTTCAGTAAGGGAGAAGCCTATTGTATGGACATTTCCATCTCCTCGTGTTAGTTCTCATCCTCATATGAGTCATCCACATTTAGGAATGGCTGCTAATGTTTGGAAACCAACCATGCCCATACAACCTAGTTTGATTGTGGCTTCATCTTTAGTTTCTCAACCTGTTCCACCTACGTCACAGATCCTTGTTCAACAATCCATATCTCAACTTATTCAAGCTCAAGTGAATGTAAGCCAACCTTTATAGGCTGCATCTTTAACTCAACCTACTCCGCTAATATCTTATGCCACTAAAGCCATATATACCCAACCTTTTCAAGGTAACTTACACTCACAACATCTTGGTCCAGCCATTCCTCAAATTCAACTAGGTCATAATGTATATAGTATGGCGTAGGCACAACCTAACCAAACTTATGTTGGAATGATAAATAATCCCACTGCGCAACTACATCAACCTGTAAAATTTTAATTATAGATTCAAATTGCTCATGAAATTTAACAAAACATAAGACTCAAATCTACTCTACCAATTTGCGAAAGTAATTTCACGATCAAGAACACAAGTCAATAACATGCATCAATATTTAACATGCATAGATAGAGATATATCTAGGAGAAAGAAATTTCTCAAAACCCCTTACTATCTATATTACATTAATCAAAGAATCTGAATGAATACAATATGCTCTGCTCATCCTTGAGCTCAACTTGCACAAGTATTTTCTACCCTCTGCCTGACTAATTGCCTTTGGCCAATACTTAGCCAAATTTCCAAGCTTCCAAGCTCCTATTTCCTTGTGTTGTTCCTCTAGAAAATTAGCCCCTATTAAATAGGAATTTCCTCAATGATGATTGAGCAATACCTTTAGGCCTTTGTTTAACAACATGCATGACCTGTACAATTTGGAATATTCTACAATTGATAGTACACTTCCCTTGAACTCCAATCTCAATTGGGTAACTCAAATTTTGTGCATGCATGAGTTAATTTAGGTTCATTGATCAGTTAAATGGTTAAAAACTAAAGTTGCACCCCACTTCTAGACTTCCAACTAGTTCCTCCAATAGTTGGAGCTATTTTAACTTACCATAACTCAATTTATCTAAATTAAATTTCTACAACTAAAATTAACTCAACCTAGGCTCCTAAAATTTAGAAATCATTGTACACAACTCAAGCTATCCCTCCAACTCAAATTAACTAAGATAACTAAGTGATAATAACTCGGTTAACTCATTCAAGTTGTTTCTTGATGTCCAATTTCGATTTTATCCTAATTTAATTAAGGACAAAATTAAATTAGGAATTTCTTGTTACATTTTCAAACCTCCCTCTTAGTAAGAAAGGGATTCACATTTACCCTGATCTAGCACCTTTGCATTGTACTAAATGAAATACTTCTCACTATTTCTATTGCTGCTGCAACATCTACAACTCAAAATCATCCAAAAAAACAAATTTAATCAACTATGTCTATGACTGTCTACTGGGAAAAATGTGTTGCTACTGACTCTGCTAATGAGCCTCCTGCTACTGAATACTTTGGGCCCCCATAGAAAGGTAATGATCCATGAGACAAAAAACATCTCAATGGACCCTACCCAAATTTCTACACTCCTACGACTATTGATTCACATTGCCCCACCTCACACCTAGAGATATGGCTACATGTGCTCCCTCTGTTCACTTAGCTCAAAATCTCCCCCTACTAGAAATCTTTGCTTGAATGGATGCTTTCAATCTGTCTCCTCTCTACTTATACATTTGTGGCTACTCCACAACTTATTGAGGCTACCTCTGAGGCTCCATTTTGAGAGGTAAATAATTCTCCCTCTCATCCACTAGGTATCTGACCTTTGCCTTTCTCCTTAATTCTTTACATGCATCTTCTACCTCAAGTGCATATAGGTTCTTGACTCGCACATGAATATGCTTCACTTGTCCCGTGGTGATGTGTCTCAATAATTCTTTTCCATTTCTAAATATTACATCTTTTTTATGGTCTTCCAACATCATTACAGAAACATGATTCTTCTTTAGACATGGAAAAAACATCACATCCTTGATTCTGAGAAAAGTAACTATACCAATATCGGTCACTCTATCCCTTCCATCATCTCCAAAATCAATGTTCTGCCTGAGGTATTTCTCCTCCAAGTCACAAAATAAGTCTCTATTCCCCCTCATGTGGAACGAGGCACCACTATCCAGATACCACATGCTTCCCAATATTATGCTTTCCACGCATGCAATTAGAGTAAATTCAAGCTCAAAGTATGAATCTAGAGCTTCACCTACAATTTCTACTGCAAGCTCCTTGTTGCTTTCCTTCTTCTGTGGACATTTCATGGCATAGTGCCCGAATTCATGAAAGTGAAAGCTCTTGATTTTGGACAAGTATTTTTTCTTTCCCTCTAGGATGGAACTAGCCTCACCTTGGGAATTCTTCCCCTTTGCCTTCCTTCCTTTGCTAACTACTAGAAAGTCCTCTTCTTCTTCTTTGGATGAGGTCCCATCTCTATTGTTCTGCCTTATTTCTTCATGCACTAGATCAGACCATAACCACTTCCACTATGGTAGTTTCTCTCAACCATTTACTGAATCTTGATAACTGTGCCAGCTCTTGGGAAGACCCAACAAAGATAGAGCTACCAAATCCTCTTTAGGGATAATAACACTGACCCAACCAATTTCATCATGACACTATGTAAACTTTCTCAAGTACCACATAATCATGTCATTATTTTGCATCTTGATGCTTCGAAGCTTGTCCTTAAGTGCCAACTTCCTATGGTCACTATTGTTCTAGAACAAATCTATCAGTGCTTGCCATATTACATACAAAGGATCTTTCTTGTTGAGATTAGAGACAATATAGTCTTGCACTCCCTCCATTATGATTCTCCTTACCCTAGCAACACACTTCTTCCATTCTGCTAGATCCTGAGCATCAACTGTTGTTGGTTTCATAGCATCATTATCAATGGATTCCTTCAACCCATTATTGATCCGGATCTTGGGGGGAGGCCCTCAAGGTCTAAACTATTGAAATGGATCTTGCGGGGAAGGCCCCCAAGATCTGAAAAATTGAAATTGCCAGAAGAAAAAGAGTAGAATGCCTAATAAACAAAACCACAAATATTTTTTTATTAAAACAAATAATAACTATAAGGACTACATTGTAGTGGACAATTTTTCCTTTTACAAAATGCAACTTGTTAGTTATAGCATTTTTCAATTACAATACCATGAGTCAATTCCATGGGTGAATGAATCCCATGGGTGGATGTTACAATACCACGGTTAATTCCATGGGTGAATGAATAACATGGGTGGATGTCACAATACCATGCGTCAATTCCATGGGTGAATGAATACCATGGTTGGATGTCACAATACCATGGGTGAATGAATACCATGGGTGGATGTCACTAATACCATGGGTGGATAAATACCATTAGTGGATGCCACTTACAATACCATGGGTAAATTCCATGGGTGGATGAATACCATGGGTTTGTGCCATTTTCCATTCGGATCATTCCTCCCTCCTTAAGGCAATGGTCCCCATTGCATGAAGTTCCTGCCTGCAAAGCCTTTGTTGAATATGAAGAGCCACTAAAGAGAAGGGTTTTATGTGGTTAACCCATAACCATGATGAACGAAGATCCAAGGATAGAGATACCCTGTAATGCTTCTAACCATCTGCCATTCTGATAGTGTGCGGCCTAGCAAATGGACTTCGATGAAGTGTGGGTTTGTGGATGACTTATAACCATGATGAACAAAGATCTAAGGATAGAGATACTCTGTAATGCTTGTGACCAACTGTGATATTGACAATGTGTGGCCTAGCAAATGGACTTTCATGAAGTGTGGGTTTGTGGATGACCCATAACCATGACAAACGAAGATCCGAGGATAGAGATACCCTTTAATGCTTATGACCAACTGTGATACTAACAGTGTGCGACCTAGCAAATGGACTTCGATGACAAGGATTTTGTGCAGTTGACCCATAACCATGATGTTGGTTGTTGATGAAGTAGCAAGTGCCTACATAGCCTGGGGTGGGAGGGCACATCTCCAAATAACCCAAGCCGAATTCTATAATGCTGAAACTGATGAATGTGAAGCAAGTGCCTACTAAAGTGGAGTGGGAGGGCACATCTCCAAGGGGAACCCGCTTCGAATGTTGCTCCAGAAATAAAATAGACAAAACTCGGTCAATATAACTCATAATATTTATTATATCCTATTTTTGGAAGCAGAAGGACCATTTTGCATCTTCCCATGTGTTGGAAATCCTTATCTGGACATTTTAGAATCTCATATTCGTGCTACAATTTTTTTGTCATCACAAAAGTTTTGAAAAAAAAAATAGTTGATTTTAAATTAGCGCTATCTCCCACATCTGAACTCCGATTCAACCCATTTTATTTTAATTGGGTGATTTTTCAAGAGGAGCTCATATCTACAATCCTTTTTCAAAAATTTTGCACAAAAAATTCAAAAAATGATAGAAGAGTCATTGTCCACTTGTTGTCGTCAGGAAAAAATTCCACAACGTAGCTGATTTTAAATTAGTGATGTCTCCCTCATCCAGACTCCAATTGGCCGATTTTTTTTTTTTTTTTTTCGGTACTTTTTCACAAGGAATCCAGATTTGATATTTTTTTTGTAAATATTGTACCAAATATTTCATATCTCATCTGCAAACTCGGCATCCAAAAAAAATTCCTACAAAAAAATGGAAAAAGAAAAATCTTCCTGCTTGGCCCAAGAAAGTGCTCTATGGAAGTCGCAACGCCTGCCTGAAGTTTGTTGAATATTGCTGCAAAAATTTGAAACTGAAATATGCATGAAACCCTCATTCCCATGGAATCATAACCTGTTCTGATACCACTAATTTGGATCTAGGGGGGAGACCCTCAAGATCTAAATGTTTGAAATGGATCTTGGGGGGAGGCCCCCAAGATCTGAAAATTTGAAATTTCCAGAAGAAAAAGAGTACAATGCCCAATAAACAAAACCACAAAGATTTTTTTTATTAAAATAGATCATAATTGTAAGGACTACATTGTGGTGGACAATTTGTCCTTTTATAAAATTCGACCTGTTAGTTATAGTATTTTTCAATTACAATACCATGGGTCAATTCCATGGGTGAATGAATCCCATGGGTGGATGTCACAATACCATGGTTAATTCCATGGGTGAATGAATACCATGGGTTGATATCACAACACCATGGGAAAATACCATGGGTGAATGAATACCATGGGTGGATAAACACCATGAGTGGATGCCACTTACAATACCATGGGTAAATTCCACGGGTGGATGAATACCATGGGTTGATGCCATTTTCCATTTGAATCAATTATCTTCCTATAATTTCTCTTTGGTCCTTCCATGCAACATAATTCGAGCTTCCCTCAAGGGCATACTCTAAGTCTTATTCGATAGAAATCCATCTTCTCAATCTAGGAGAAAATTGACAACACTGATCTGCAACCTCAAACCTCCTGCAATGACAACTTTGAATTCTCTTCTCTATTGTGAATCTAGCTCTGATACCATGTAGAATTTTAATTGTAGATTCAAACTGATCATTAAATTTACCAAAACATAAAACTCAAATCTACTCTACCATTCTACGGAAGTAAATTCGTGATCAAGAACACAAATCAATAACATGCATCGAGATTCAACACACATACACAATATTATATCTAGGGGAAGAAACTGCTCAAAACCCCTTACTATCTATATTACATTAATCAAATAATCATGATGAATACAATATGCTTTTCTCAACATTGATCTCAACCTGCACAAGTATTTTCTATCCTCTGCCTTACGTACTACTTTTGGCCAATGCTTAACCAAATTTCCATGCCTCCAAGCTCCTATTTCCTTGCGTTGTTCCTCCAAAAAATTAGCCCCTATTAAATAGGAATTTCCTCAATGAGAATTGTACAATACATTTAGGCCTTTCTTTGACTGCATGCATGACCTATACAAATTGAAATATTCTAAAACTCGTAGTAAACTTCCCTTGAACTCCAATCTCAACTGGGTAACTCGAATTTTGGACAAGTATTTTTGGTTTCCCTCTAGGATGGAATTAGCCTCACCTTGCGAATTCTTCCCCTTAAACTTCCTGCCTTTCCTGACTAATGAATCCTCTTCCTCTTCTTTGGATGAGGTTCCATATATGTTGTTCTTCCTTATTTCTTCCTGCACTAGATCATACCATAACCACCACCACTGTGGTAGTTTCTCTCGACCATTTACTGAATCTTGATAATTGTGTCAGCTCTTAGAAATATGCAATAGAACTAAAGCTACCAAACCTTCTTTAGGGAAAATAACCCCGACCCTACAAATTTCACCATGGCACTATGTAAACTTTCTCATGTACCGCGGAATCACGTCATTATTTTGCATCTTTATGCTTTGAAGCTTGTCCTTGAGTACCAACTTCCTATGGTCACTACTATTCTGGAACAAATCTATTAGTGCTTGCCAGATTGCATACAAAGTCACTTTCTTGTTGAGATTAGAGTCAATATGGTATTGTACTCCCGCCAATATGATCCTCCTTACCCTAGAAACACACTTATTCCATTCTGCCAGATCCTGAGCATCCGCTGCTATTGGTTTCAAAACATCATTATCAATGAATTCCTTCAACCCATTATCTTCTAGTACTACCTCCATTTGGTCCTTCCATGCAACATAATTCTAGCTTCTCTCAAGTGAATACTCAAGTCTTATTATATAGAAATACATCTTCTTAGTCCTGGAGAAAACCAGCAACACTGATCTGCTACCTCAAACCTCCTGCAATGACAGCTTTGAATTCTCTTCTCTACTCTGAATCTAGCTCTAATACCATGTAGAATTTTAATTCTAGATTCAAACTTCTTATGAAATTTACTAAAACATAAGACTCAATTCTACTCTACCATTTTGCAGAAGTAAATTCAAGACTGAGGACACAAATCAATAACATGCATCAAGGTTCAACACACATACACAAAATTATATCTAGGGGAAAGAAACTGCTTAAAACCACTTACTATCTATATTGCATTAACCAAAGAATTAGGATGAATACAATATGATTTTCTCAACCTTGAGTTCAAAACTTCAACCTGCACAAGAATTTTCTATCCTCTGCATAATGAACTACCTTTGGCCAATACTTAGCCAAATTTCCAAGCCTCCAAGCTCTGATTTTCTTGGGTTCTTTCTCCAAAAAATTAGCCCCTACTAAATAGGAATTTCCTTAATGAGAACTGTGCAATACCTTTAGGCATTTCTTTTACTACATGCATAACCTGTACAAATTGGAATATTCTACAACTCATAGTAAATTTCCCTTGAACGCCAATCTCAATTGGGTAACTCGAATTTTGTATAAGTCTTTTTGCTTTCCCTCTAGGATGGAATTAGCCTCACCTTAGGGATTCTTCCCCATGGACTTCCTTCCTTTGTTGACTAATGCAAATTCCTCTTCCTCTTCTTTGGATGAGGTCTTGTCACTGTTGTTCCACCTTATTTATTCCTGCACTAGATCAGACCATAACCACTACCACTATGGTAGTTTCTCTCAACGATTTACTGAATCTTGATAACTATGCCAACTCTTGGGAAGACCTAACAGAGCTAGGGCTACCAAATATTCTTTAGGGACTGTAACACTGAGCCCACCAGTTTCATCACTGCACTATGTAAACTTGCTCAGGTGCCATGGAATCATGTCATTATTTTGCATCTTGATGCTTCAAAGCTTGTCCTTGAGTGCCAACTTCCCATGGTCACTATTGTTCTAGAACAAATTTGTCATTGCTTGTCAGATTGCATACAAAGTCTCTTTTGTGTTGATATTAGAGACAATACGGTCTTTTAATCCCTCCAATATGATTCTCCTTACCCTAGAAACACATTTCTTCCATTCTACTAGATCCTGAGCATCAACTTCTACTAGTTTCGGAACATCATTATCAATAAATTCCTTCAACTCAGTATCTTTTAGTACTACGTCCATCTATTCCTTCCATGCAACATACTTTGAGCTTCCCTCAAGGGCATGCTCAAGTATTATTTGATATTAGCCCATCTTCTCAATCCTGGAGAAAACCGGCAACATTAATATGAAACTTCAAACCTCCTGCAATAACAACTTCCAATTCTCTTCTCTACTATGAATCTAGCTCTGATACCATGAAGAATTTTAATTGTAGATTCAAATTACTCATGTTGGCTTGAGGGGGCCTAACCCAGGTTTAGATTTATTTAGCCAAACTAATCCCTATACTACTAACCCTTTCGGCAACAGCCCACAGAACACGGACTAAGGTCTCAATTGAAGCGATGTGGGGGTATGCTGGAACCAAGTTTCCACACCCTTGAGATGTTTAAGGGGTTGGTTTAGTCCAAATACGAATACCTTCGCACATATCACTTCACGCACTTTCCTGACTTGCAAGACCTTCTGTTATAATTGCCTTTGCACAGCCCTATCCAGGGGTTGAGGTGATTTCGCGCTGCTAAAGCAGCGATCTGCGCTATTTCCCCAAGTTACACCGTAGATCTTACTTAACTTCTTATAACAATTAGTTATCTTCACATAATAGATACTTTATCTTATATTCACTTTATCAACACATTCATATAAGTTCGTGCATCATATAAACAGCAGAAATGAATTTATACCCAATACATTTAATGCAGAAAACAGTAAAAGATACACGGAAATGATTTAAAACTTCTCTTTATTACTTCTCCAAATATTACAGACTCAACCCTCCCTGCGCACTTAGCTACAGGGGTCCGCACACTCAACTGCAAAGCCTTTTCCTACTCTACAACCCAAAGACACAACTTTACACTTCCACTCAAACTTGCTTCTTCTTCATTCTCTTAGATTAGATTAGATCTCTTAGATGTCTCTTTACAACTTAGAGCCTCGCTCTATTTATACAATCCCATGGTCTGTGGACCATGGGTAGAACTCTCAAGCTGACATTACATTACAAATGTAAGGGTAGACAACCCTATGACTCAATTACAACTTCACGCTCCACACCCACAAATTGTAGAGTCTTTACATCAGACTTAGTCAAAACTTAGCCTTTAAGCCCCAAAAATTGCCTTGGGGGATCCCGCACCCAATAGGCCCCCAACAAAAACATCATGACTCACCCTCAAGTCACTTTGTCAGTGCAGAGATCTTCGCGTGGAGACCTCCCAACTCTGCTCGAACTGCTACAAGGTCGGCAACACACTAAGTGGTTGCCTACTGTATCTCCTAGACACGTTGTCCAGAGACTGCGATATCTAAACTAATTCCCTGTATCTCCTCCTGCATCCCCTGCATCTATGCCATCTTGCCTTTAATCATTGTTGTGATGATGAAGGCCTCGTCAATCCATGGTTGGAGTGTGCCTTCAGAACCACCTCTTTGTGTCACGCCGCGTCTACTTGCTCCTTAAGTGCTTTTTCCTATTTCATTCACGTGAGCTTCTGCGTAAGGGCCATCGTTTGTGCGGTCCCTTTGACATCGTCATACTATTGTTGTATCTCACGCACCTTTGTTTCCAATCATTGTAGGTTTGGGTCCTCCTGCAGAGTGGTGAGGACCTCAAACGATTCTTCCAACACTTTGATGCAATCCTTCACTGTACTGTTGATCACTTCTATGCCTGTTGAGATGGCGCTAGCACATTGTTCCCTCACCTCTAGAGGATTTGAAGGTTGTTCCTTCAACCACAACTATGTTATCTAAAGATTCAGCTCTAGCTGAACCTTGGCCATCTCTTCTCATGCACCCCTACTGGTAACCTATGGATGCGCACCTCTACTAGTGCCTCTGCTGGGATGGACAACTCAGGGACCATCTAGCAAGCCTCCTCAACAACCTGCACCATCTGTCAGTTTTGCGCCACTACCTTGTTGTGTTGCAGGCTCAGTTACTCCATGCTGATTCTTTATTCACTCAATACCTGTAGTGTGCGGCCCTCCCTAGCCCGCAATTTTGCAATCACTCTGTCTTGAAGGACATAGAGTGTCTCCCTAGAAAATAGTGCCAATATTTTTGGAGCATGTACACCATAGCCAATCCCTCACGTTCAGTGGTGGAATATTTCTTTTCTACTTTAGATAATCTGTGACTTGTGAACATGATAGGGTGATCCAATGTTGGCATTATGATTCTGGTTTGGTACTATGGCACAGGTGTTGTACTTGATGGCAACTCACTCTAGTGGCAGATCTCAGTTCAGGCACTCAGAAAGAAGAAAAAGACATATATGCAGGTTAATCTAGATGAAGACGCGTATACACGCGGGTTATACGTTACAAAAGCACGTATATGTTGGGGACTTACTCTTGGTCCATGGTAGTTAGTCCTTGGGATTTGAACCTATGGTTTTGGACCATGGCGTCTCGTCAAATGTGTTGATCCCTAGTTTTGGGTTCACGGTAATGAAATATTATGGTTTTGGACCATGGTATTGTGGAAGGCCTAAGACTATAAAAGAGGAAGGAGATCTTGTGGCAAATGATCATCTAAATTATATTGAATATCTGAAAAAGTGGTAGATCTGAATGTTGGTAATTGGGTTATGGTGTAGATCTAGATCTGAATAAAGGAGGTACCTTAGCACAAAGAAGAAGGATAAGTTCTATTGATGGGTCATAATCTTTAAGCTTGAATGATAGTATCTTTTATATGTGGCACTTGCTTGATTTATAACACTGATAATCTGGGTTAATTAGTGTTTTTGAATATCTGAAAGAGTGAATTATCCTTTATAGATCTGTATGCAGGTTCAGTGAAGCGAAGGCGCGTATACACGTTGGTTCAGTGAATGAAAACAGCGGATACGCAGGTTGTTCCAAACACAGAAGCGTATGAACGCATGTCGCAGGTTATTGAAATAGCATATATACTTTAAGTTGTGATCTAGTTGCTTCTGTTTATTTCTGCTATGTTCTGGGTTTAGTGTTTGGTGTGTGGTTTCTGGTACTATGTTTTGGGTACAGCTGTCAGAGAAGTATCTACTTGATTCAGATCTAATTGGTGGAAATGAGATTGGTTGATTCTTGATGACTAATTGATGTTTATGGATCCAGTCTGAAAATTTATGAAACGTGGTCCCTGGAAGAAAGAGAAGGTTGTAGCCTTCTATAGGCCATCTCCTACGTACTAGTATCTTGGCTAGTGCAAGAGCTAAAGGGGGTTGTAGCTCCGTTCCAGGAGAAGCTGGAGAACCAGAGAGGGTTGTAGCTCTCTGCAGGTAGCAGCCTACGTACTGGTAAAGGACAGCACCAGTACATTGTAAAAGAAGTTTCTAATTTAAAAAGAAGATAAAGACGAATTGCAGAAGGTGGTTTTCACCCACATTGGGTTTCCACCTTATATCTTTTGTTCTTGTGTGTGATTGTCTTTCTGTTCTATTTTGCTATCTCCGGTTACTGGTTATTTAATTCTGCAACACAGATTAACAATCATCATCAGAAAGATAAAGTAAATTAAAAGTTTGCTTTGTATACATGGTTTTCCTTCTGCATAGTTGCGTATATACACAGGTTTAACTATCTGAAGTAGCATATATCATTTGTTTTGGAAAAGGAACATTTGACTTGATAATACTAATTCACCCCCCCTCTCAGTATTATTTCCAACAATTGGTATCAGAGCAGGTCCTTCAGAAGAAGCTTGATCGCTTGAAGGAAGATCTTTCATCATGAGCAACTACGAGAGGGAAGCATCAATCAGGCCACCGATTTTTGATGGGACAAACTTCGTATATTGTAAGGTAAGAGTTACTGCCTATCTTCAATCTCTTGGTACAGAATTCTGGGATATCATAGATACAGGGTATACTTTTCCATCAGCAACTCCTACAGATCCGGCTGAGAAGAAGAAATATGAAACAAATGCAAAGGTGGTTATTACTCTATTAGGATGGCTATCTCAATCAGAATTTGTCAAGTTAATGCAGTTTAAATCCGCAAAAGAGATATGGGACAAGATTGTTCTGAGCTATGAAGGAGATGACCAGGTAAAACGAGAAAAACTTCAAACCCTCAGGATTTAGTATGAAAATCTCAAGATGTATAATGATGAAAGTGTGGCTAATTCTTTTCTTCGTGTAGATGAGAATGTTAATTGTATGAAAATTTTGGGTGAAGAAATAAAAGAGGCTTTTGTGGTTGAAAAGTTCTAAGGTCTTTGTCCTCTAGATTTGAATCTAAAGTTTCTGCTATAGAAGAAAAGGAGAATCTACAAAACCTCAAAATGTCACAGCTGCACGGAATTCTAACTGCTTATGAAATGAGGAAAGGAGGTCCGTCAGACAGGAGAGTAGTTGCCTTCAAGGCTTCAGGGAAAGGAGAATACTATGAGTAAGGACACATGTCAGAAGAAGAAGAAGAATCAAATTTTGTCAGAAATCTTCAACGGGGTACTAGAAGATTCAGAGGTAAGTTACCTTTCAAATGTTTTGCTTGTGGAAGAGTAGGTCACTATGCTGCCAATTGTCCTCATAAGGATAAGATTGACAAGGGGAAGGAACCTGTTAGATGGAACAAGAAACAGAATGCAAATAAGAAAAGCTATTACACTCATGAAGA
>APFE030589516.1:0-65292 GCA_000404065.3 Pinus taeda | reverse complement strand
GAAGGATGAAAGTACAGGCTCATTATTTTCAGCCGCACCCACTTGGAATGACTTCCGGGATGCCATCAAGGAGCAGTGTTACCCTGTCAAAAGCTATGAGGACAAATACATCAAATGGACCACACTGGGGCAGGGACGAGACCAAGATGTTCCATATTTCACAAACATTTTTCATACCCTTCGCACACAGTTGGGTATCAAAGATTCTGAGCGGCATCTGGTGCTCAAATACCACGGCTGCCTACACAGATACATCCAAGAAGAGATGGAGTTCTTGGACATCTCCTCACTCGGCACAGCATACCGATACGCTGTCAAAATTGAGCAAAAGTTCAAACCGAAGAAGAGAGACTTTGGATCTGCAAATCCGAAGCCCAAAGGACAAAGCCAAGGCGGGGTGACCCAAGACAACCCATCGAAGCCACAAGAAAAGAACAACACCACAAATCCGAAGAAGGACACAGGAAAGTGGTGTGAGTTCCACAAGAGTCCCACTCATAACACAAGTGAGTGCTGGACCAAGCAGTTGCAGGTGGCCGAGTTGAAGGCTTCCAAATCAGATGCATGTTCTGACCCTGAGCCAGAACCCAAAAAGGGGAATGGCAAAGGGAAGAAGATCATTGATGCGGATCCCAGCGCCACTGTTGCCACTGCCAAGATCCAGAAGAATGAACCTTAAGAGCCAGAGGAGGGGGAGCGTCTTTTCCACTCACAGATGTGGGTGAAGGGTTCGCCACTACAATTCATTGTCGACAGTGGCAGCCAAAAGAACCTTATTTCAGCAGAGGTCGTGAAGCGATTGGGCCTACTGACTACACCACACCCGTAGCTGTACAGTATTGGGTGGCTTCATGAAGGACGAGATCTCAAAGTTCGCTAGCAGTGCCATCTTCCCTACAGCATCAAACCATTCACAGACGAGGTACTGTGTGATGTTACACCTCTGGATGTTTGTGATGTATTATTAGGCCAACCATACTTGTGGAGGCGAGATGCTGTGTATGAGTCAAGGCACCTCTGGATGTTTGTGATGTATTATTAGGCCAGCCATACTTGTGGAGGCGACATGCTGTGTATGAGTCAAGGCCTCGTGCTGTCATTATTTCATTGGATAATTCATTATACAGGATACTGGAGGTAGACCCACCTACCACCGTCTCTTTGATCATTGCTAAGAAAGGCAGCAAGCTCATATCACAGACCAGGAAATTCATCTGTATGGTTCACTCCCAAAGTAAGGGGAAGATCGTTGCTACATCCATGACCCCCGCAAAGGGTTCCTCCACACAGCAGTAGCAGAAAAGGGATATGGTCATGACAGAAAATAGGAACAACTTCTCCTCACCCACAGGGGTACCACACAAGCTTCAGGTGGGCAACAAAGTCTGGTTGCATCTACAGAAAAAACACCTTCCAAGATCCCATCAGAAGCTTCAACCACTCCGACATGGCCCTTACACCAGCACCAAGGCTATGGGCAACAATGCTTTGAAGCACAACATTCCTCCATTCCTTCGCATGCACCAAGTGTTTAATGTGGACCGTCGTTGACCATGCTTCCCACCATTACTGGACACATCAGAGATTGCAAGACAAGTTCAGCAGATGGAGGAACTCAACGCAATGGGGACCATTGCTTCCTAAGGGGGGAGGAATGATCCAGGTGGATGTAGGTGGCCACCCACCTATCGCATTTGGACCCCCACAACTGTCTCTTTCAGTCTTTTCAGTTTCCTAAATTGTAGCACAGTTTACTATTTTTAGCAGTTTTTCGGGTCCTGAACTTTCAGAGCCGTTTTGAGTCCCTAAATGACGTTTTTAGGAAATCTGGGGGCAACATGGGTCCATGGACCGATGTTGCACTTCCCAAAGTGGTAGTTCTCGGATAGATCTTTCTAACGAGCTATCATACACGTCAAACGGAGATCGTATGCCAAAGTTACGACCCTGGGAAATTGATGTACCAATTTACCCAAAACGGGGCCCACAATTTGGCGTTTCATCTTCTAGGGTTAGGTTTTGGAATGTGAAGGGATCTCCATTGTTTCTCAACAATAAATAGGCCTTCGAGCCTCATTGTAAGACAGTTTGGAACAGTTCAGAGACATGTAGCCACCACATCTCTTCTCAGAGATAAGCTACCATCGCCCTAGCTGGTTTATTTCCATTTCTGGTTGTAAGCATATTTCAGTGTTTTCCATTAATGAAATGAAACATTGTTTCCGCTGCATCTGTGTGTATGGTTATCTCTGTATTTTGTTGTGTCCCTGTTTAAATCTGGATCAACGACACATCAATGGGTAGTATTTCACCAATGCAGCGCTGAATGCAATGTCCAAAGTTTGAGAATGACTGATGAGATTGATGAATACATCTTATTCATTCCTCTTTTAATGATCTTTATATTGATTGGTGCCCGAGATTTGCATGCTCCGCACTATCAGGTGGTCACATGACGTTACTGAGGTCTGCAACTTAGCCTTCGTCGAGTGGGAAGGCACTATCACACAACATTAATCACCATGGGTGGCAAATAAAGAAGCACTATCTGGTACGTAGACCAATGTGTGTGGCAATGGAAAATTTAGTGGGCAATACAAGCATTGAAACAGATCCAATGCCCAATACACACAGGTTTTTAATTCAATTTTATGCAGATCTCACAAAATTCATCTTACATGGACTCAACTTCCACAATTAGTCCTTTAACACAACAATTCCAAAATGTTCAATCTCTAAATCCAAGATTTCCATTAGCTCCGATACCACATGAAGTAATTTAATAAACTAATAAAACATTAATAAAATAAACAACATAAATATACCCAAAGCAGACTTGGCACAAAAGGCCTGAGAGCCTCATTGTATTATATTCCTCACACTCTCAATGTAATCTCCAAAGAATGATAATAGTACAGATAAATACACGAGGAAGTTTGTCTCAAGATAGTGCGTCTATCTTGGACACTATGGTTGAGAAAATATCTCAACAACGCACTAGTTAGAAAGAATCTTTCAACTAACTAAGGCTAAACTGACTCCTAACCATGAGGAACAAACTCAATCTAGAAAGGTAGGATTAAATCCTAACTTTCATGATTTTAATTCCTAGAAATTCCTAGGGGCAAGATACATGCTTCAAAAACTTCAGATTCGACCTGGAACCATGTAAGGTGTTTTTAAAGCTAGAGTTTGTAGAAACTGACTTAACCAAGGAAGTTCCTAGAGACTACAACAAGGACATCTATGCCAATTTTCTCTTCAACATTCAACGTTATTTTACCTTTGAAGGTAGAAATCAAAAGGTTTATTCATATCATCTTAAACTCCTGTTACATTTTACTGGTATGATTTCTTTAGATTTGCCTTACTTCTTATTTTGAAGTGTAGCTAAGATGGGAGATAAAGTGCAATTGAAGTCTCAAGGATGTGAAAGTTCCCTGTTTCATCATGGTCTAATTAAACTGATAGTTCTACATGAACTGAACATGATCAAAAAATAATGGTCTTCATTTTTGTTTTTATGTGACTTTGGAGTAGAAAAACAAGGTGTAGACATTAGCCCTAGGGTTAAGGGAACTCCATTAGTAGAAACTAGCAAGTCTGTAATGTTTAGGGAAAAAAGGTATGTTAAGTTGAAACCTAGGAAGCAAGTGAAATAGAAAGTAAGAAAAACACCAATAGTCATTCTTGAAACTCCTAAATCTACAAAGGAAAAGATATCATAGGTTAAAGGAAAGACACAAGAACAGTCAACCAACAAACCAGTTCAAAGGAGATTGACTAGAAGTCAAATTGCAAAGGAGAAAGGTAAAACAATGATCTCGGGAGAAGGGTCAAGCTTGGAGGGTGATTTAAATGATATTTTAAAAGCCATTGATATTGCAGAATCCCCTTTGGTGCAAGCAAATGTGATAGAATTTGATCAAGGAAAGTCGAAGAAAATGAAACCCTCCAAGAAAGTGGAATTTGAGGATGATGTTACAACATTTGTTTTCAAACTTAGAAATCCCTTAGCCAGGCAATCCAAGAAGATGAAAGAGTCCAATATTGAGCTGGGAGAACAAAAGAAGCATCTTCTATTCAAGAAGAGTTGACAAACTTTCTATCTCCAAAACTTGAAGGTGACAAAAACATAGTTCTTGCCACTCAAACTGAAAAAGCCAGTTATGAGCTTATTGAAGAAAACTTAAAAGTTGCAAAGAATGAAGTTGCTAGACTCAAAGTGAGAGCAAGAGGGCATGCTGCTGAAAAGATAGATTTCAGAAGGATGAAGGCTCTCTGGGAAGCTGAAAAGGTTTCCAAACCAGAAATAGTAAACAATGAAACTCGGTACTTTACCTGGCCTCTTCCTACAATCAAAGAAGCCAGATTTGTAAGGAGGATTAATGCTCAGCTAAGAGCTACAAACAGGAGACTGAAGAGACAAATTGAAGACCTAGAAATACAACTAACCAAATCTGGAAAAGGATCTACCGCAATAATGAATCAGGGTGATGAAAAAGGGCAGTGAAGGATATATATTAAAATAGTTTTGGCACATAAAAAGAGTTTTGGCATATAAAAAGAAGAACAACTGTGAAGAAGAACATCTATAAGGGTAAGTGGTTCTAATTTTTGGTTGATCATATCAGTCTTCATGGAATTTTGAAAAAAATACCAAACTACAGATTTTTGAAGGCCGTGTTGAAAAAGAGCATACACAGCAGTTTCATAGAGCGCTACGAAACTACTGAAGATGATCATTTAGAACTTATGGATGCTTTCCAGACGTAAGGTTTGATTAGTTCCAAATTTTGAAGTTGCTGGTAGACATGGGATCACATATGCAGTTTCAAATGGCAGTGGTGTAGTAAGCAAAGTTCAAAGAATTATTTCACAAGTGATATAAAGGTTGTGCTACGAAAACAAAGTATTTTTGTAGCACAGTCATGTTTCATCCCTTCCTCCATATATTCAAGTTTCCTTTTTGAATAGGTCGAAAATGATGTTTTGATGGATTATTAATGCATGCCACATGTACACCAGCAAAGCTGCTCAAAGATAAGCACAAAATATTAAGGGCCTTAAAAGGAGGAACTCTGTCTCCTAGTTTTCAGGACAGTTAGGACATGATTTAGCGGGTTTTGTAACAGCACTATGGACATCATCAAGCTCGAAGACATGGGTTGGCAGCTGTTTAAAGAATGTATTGAAGTCATATATAAGGTTGTTAAAAGCATGTTTTAGGAGTTTAACTCCTATTTGTATTAGGACTCTTAAAAACATCTAACTGTCAAATTGTAATTAAGTAGTTTGTTTTATGAACAGATAGGTGTCAAACTCAGGAATTCGAATTCCTCCAATGATGGATCATAGTATCCAAGGTTGTAAAACTCTTTATAAATCTTGAGAATTGAATTCATAGGGGTTGGTAATTTTCAATAGAAAAGAAAGTTGTGTTATTGTAAGAAACTGTGGTTTTTCATACTTAATACAGAGATTAGTTTGATTACTCAAGATTCACAAGGAGTTTATGTGTCTAATGTTCTTATGACCTTTTTCAATTACTTATTTGCAGTGGTATAAGCTTGTGATATTTAGAATTCATTGGAAAATGCTCTAACTTCCCTCACATGCTTGTAAACTGTGTTGATTCATTGTGTTACTGTTTTATTTATAAACCTAAACACTAAGTGCCTTGACTTCCATGTTTTGTTGATCATGTTGTTTTGTTGAAGACTATCTTGACTTCATAGCCCAATATATATTTGCTAATCTTTGATTCAACTAGTCATCCAGTTACACATTTGTCCATTTTGTTCCTAGAGTTAGCCATCTAATCATTAATAAAAAATCTTAAACCTATTGAGAGAGCCCTCTCAGGTTGAGGAGGCTAAGCCACAACCAAAAGATTGGTTTGAAAGAGTTACTCAGAGTCTGCTTGATCGACAACCTATCAAGGTTAGATTTTGTGATAACATTTTGGTGCGTCTTTCGGAAGCCTGAAGATTACTCATTCCCGAAATCAAGACGCTGAACTTCTGAAGGTAGCAGGAGCTTATAAAGTTTCTCGACGCTGCAATCTACCTTGGTGACTCCATATATTTTCAAAGATTTAAAGGTGGCTTCGAGAAGCAGATACACATGGAGCAATCCTGATCCCAATCCACCTACCATTGGAGACAATCCAAACACTCTTTCAAGATCCAGTCAAAGATTTCCATAAATATCAGGTACTCCATCTTATTCAAAATCTTTGCTCTCTGAATTCTCAAGAAGTCCTAAAGACAAAGAACTTGATGATAAAATTCATGAAGTGTTGTTTAGATCAGAAAATGAAGAGGAACTCATTGGTATTATCTTAGACTTGCAAAAGAGAGGAATTGACACCTCAGCCCTAGTATCACAAGAAGACAAAGAAGAGTTTTGGGAAGTTGTTACCTCTGAGCTATTATTAGAAAAGGAAGATTTCGATAAATTGAAAGAACTTGACCCTTTCGAAGTCCTGCTGAAATCTAAAGATGGTTTAACTCTTCCAAATTGGAGTTCATTTGTTAGTGGTTTATAGAATCCAAGTAGTCCTCCTCATATCAGTTCTTCATCTTATGTTCCTGTTATTCCTACAACTACTTTTCCTCCTCTACTCATGGTTGCACCTACTAGGTATGCCCCACTCGTGCGCCCTACTGTTTTGCATGACCTTCCTAGTAAATATGCTACTAGGATCCCTACATGCGGTGGTGATGAAGAAATTACAGTAGAAGAACATGTAGACAGATTTAATGATTTTGCGGATAGAGAAGAAGTCGATGATGAGGATGTGGAGCTAAGTCTATTTGTACAGACCTTTATTGGTGAAGTTAGAAAATGGTTTAAAGCTCTTACAATGGGAAGCATTTGAAACTGGGTTGAATTTGAAGACAATTTTCTAAGAAAATGGGGAAATAGAACTAATCTGGTTCAAGCACTTACTAAATGTAACAACCTTAGAAGGGCACCTGATGAAACTATTCAATTTTTTTCAAAAAGATTCAATAAAGTGTTTAACTCAATTCCAGCTCAGTTGAAACCTCCAAAGGCCCTTGCACAAATGAGATATGATAAAGAATTTGATTATGACTTTTCTATTTTGTTGAGAGAAAGAGAATCACCTACACTTGCTGAAATGCATAGTAATGTTGTAAAGGTTGAGGTAAACATGATAGCTGCTAAAAAGTAAAAATTGGGAAAAACTAAATTGAAAGAAGAAGAGAAACCTTCTTCTTCAAATCTTGAAGATAAATTAGACTCAATGATGAAAACCATGGAGAAGTTGATGGATAGGTTAGCTCTTGGAAACACCTCTGCTCCTCCTGTGCAACATGAACCTCAATTTAGAAACCCTCAATTTAGGAGACCTCAAAACCAACAAAGACCAAGAGAAAATAGAAATCAGCAACCTGACCCTCTAGTGGGACCTCCTCTTCAACACAATTTGGTTGATGAAGAAGATGATCCTGAAATTCCTGATGAATCTATCCATTGTCTTGATGAAGAGATGTCAAGAATTTTCTTGACTAAAGAAAAGAATGATGAGTCAGATTTGGTCAATCAAGGAGAAGAACCTTCAGATTATCTTAAAGGGTATTAGCATGCTATGCAAAAACAATACAATCTTAGAAACAAAAATGTGTCGATTATTGCAAACAAAGCGCAGCCTAAGAAAGATGTTTCAAAGGTTGCTGAAGCCGAAAATGATACCCCAAAGGTTGTTGAAGGTAAGAAAGACTCTCCACCTGGTAGAAAAGACACTCAACTTCCTCCTCCTATCAAAGAAGCTGAAAAGTTTGTTTTTCTTTTCAACCTTGAGAATGAAATTTCAAAGATTAAAATATTAGTCCCTTTTAGTGAGATTCTCAAGGTAAATCAATATAGAAGCAAGATTGTTGAGATGTTGAATTCACAACTAGGGGCTGCTAATATTTTAAATGCCCAAGAAGATAATCCTACCATATATTTGGGTCCAAGGTTAGAAGATGATCAAAATGAAGGGTTTCCTCCTTTCTATGTACGCATTAGTATTCATGATATGACTTTACATAATGCTATGTTGGATTTAGGGGCTTCACATAATCTCATGCCCAAAGTAATTATAGAAATGTTAGGGTTACAGGTGGCAAGACCATATAAGGATTTGTTTTCTTTTGACTCAAAAAGGGTTCATTGTATTGGTTTAATCAAAGATTTTGTTGTTGGTCTAACACAAATCCCTGCAAAGACAATTGTTATGGACATTGTTGTGGCTGATATTCTGCCAAAGCTTGGGATGTTGCTATCAAGATCATGGGCAACAAAAATTAAAGGCACAATGAAGATGGACCTTACTTATGCCACCATTCCTGTTTTTGGTGAACAAAGGAGATTGTATCGGGAGACTAGAATGGCTTATATGGTAAGCAACAAAGATAAACCTCAGAATTTTCCTATTTATTCATTTGATACTGAACTTGGATCTGCTATTCTTTTCAATGAGTCAGTTGATAGTGGTCTGTCAGAAATGAAAGTAGAAAATCAACACTTAGAAAATCAGCAAGTAAATGACAAAGAGATGGAGGGATGGTGGTCATTACACTTTGATGGATCAACAGGAAAAGAAGGGGCAGGAGCAAGAATTTGGATTACAAGTCCAAGTGATGAGAGTAAGTTTTACTCTTACAAACTAAATTTTGATTGCACAAATAACATGGCTGAATACGAATCTTTGATTTTGTGTCTAGATGTTTTGATAATAGTGATGGCTCAGAACATTTCTGTTTTTGGAGATTTTGAATTGGTTATTAGACAAGTTGAAGGTGTCTATCAAAAAAAGGATGTAAGAATGAGAGCCTATAGAAATCTAGTTTTAGACATGTTGGAGAATTTTCAAGCCTATTCTTTTGTTGTCAAAACTAGAGACCAAAATTCCATTGCTGATTCTCTTGTTGTTTCGGCAAGTCTTTTTGTCATTACTATTCATTCTTCTGAGAAATATGAGATTGATGTTCATCATAGACCAGCTATACTAGATAATATCACCAATTGGCAAGTTTTTGAAGATGATTAATAGGTAAAGAATTTTATTGAGCTAAAAGAAGAATTTGAAAGTACTCAACTAGATCAACAAAACATGCTTGTTGAGGCTAAAGAAAATTCTGAATTCTTGCAATTAAAGAATAATTCAATACCAAAGAGTCTTATTCCTCTTGAGAAGCTTTTTTATCAGAATGATGTGTTCAAATCGCCAAAGATACAAGCTAATGAAGAGGAAGTAGAAAGCTGTAATTTGGGTACATCAACTTTGCCTAAAATGATCAAAACTTCAAATTATCTTTAAGTTGATATGAAATTCAAATATATTGAGATGTTGAAGAGGTTTTTTGATATTTTTGCTTGGAGTTATGCTGACTTAAAGCAGTATGATCCTTCCATTATTCAACATACTATTCCTATGAAAGAAAATCAGAAACCATTCAAATAGAAGTTAAGAAGAATTAATCCCCTTCTCATGCCATTGATTGAAAAGGAGATTAAGAAGCTTTTTGATGCTAAGATCATTGTCCCAATCAGATTCTCAAATTGGCTTGCAAATTTGGTTCCGATTAGAAAGAAGAGTGGACAAATTAGAATTTGTATTGATTTCAGGAATTTGAATAAGGCTTCATTAAAGGACAACTATCCTCTTCCCAAGATGGATTCAATTTTTCAAAATATTGTTGGTTCACAAAGAATGTCTATGCTTGATGGCTTCTCAAGTTACAATTAGATTCTTGTGCATCTAGATGATTAGGAGAAAACAACCTTCACCACACCATGGGGCACATTCATGTACGCCAAGATACCTTTTGGTCTCATGAATGCAGGAGCTACTTTCCAAAGAGCAATGGACATTGGTTTTTCTGAAGAAAAGGACAAGACGATGGTTGTTTATCTTGATGACATAATAGTTTAAAGAAGAAGATCACCCGAAACACCTAGAAAAAATTCTGCTGAAATGTAGAAGGTTTGGTATCTCTCTCAATCTTACTAAAAGCATCTTTGCTTTAACTACAGGAAAAGTACTTGGTCATATTATTTCTGAAGATGGAATTAGGATTGATCCTAACAGAGTTAACACCATTCAAAAGGTAGATTTGCCAAGAAGTAGGAAAGAAATTCAATCATTTCTTGGGAAAGTGAATTTTTTTAGGCGCTTCATTCCTAACTTTGCTGAGATTGTCAAAGATATAACAAGGATGTTAAAGAAAGGAGTTGATATTAAATGGATAGTTAAGGAAAATAATTCTTTTGAGCAAATTAATAAGGTACTCACACAAGCACCGGTACTCATCAATCCAGATTTCTCAAAAGAATTTCTGGTTTTTACATTTGCTTCCGAAAATACACTTGCTGGAGTTTTTCTTCAAAAGGGAAAGCAAGGTACTGAACAACCTATCTCTTTCTTTAGTAGAACATTAGCTAATTTTGAACTGAAGTATGGTATTCTAGATAAATAGGCCTATGCTTTGGTGAAAACTATTAAAGATTTCAGAATTTACATTCTGCATTCTCACATTGTGGCATGTGTTCCAAGTCCTGTGGTGAAAGACATTCTAACTTAGGCATATCTTGATGGTAAGAGGGGTAAATGGATGAAACAATTGTTGGAATATGATATAGACATCAAACCAACCAAATTAGTGAAAGGACAAGGATTGGCGAAGTTAATGACTCAGTCAAACCTGGATTGTCTTGACATAAATCTGAATGCAGAAATATCAGAAATTTATGATGATGAAGAAGAATTGGTCCCAATTGATGAGAAATATCTTGTTTTAGATTGGTATAAGGATGTGCTATTTGTGTTACAACATCACAAAGCTCCCGTTGATCTAACAAAATCCAAATCAAGGTTTGTTAAGCTGAAATCTTTGAGATATTTTATATTTGACAGAAATCTATTTTGGAAAGATACAGGAGGAATTTTGTTGAATTGTTTACTTGAAGAAGAGGCTGAAAAGGTCATTGAAGAATTCCATAAAGGTGATTGCGGAGGACACCATTATTGGAAGGCTACAACAAATAATATTCTAAGTGCGGGATATTTTTGGTCAACAATTGTTAAAGACAATTACAAAAGAGTTGCTGCATGTCATGAATGCCAAATTTTTGAAGGAAGAAGAAAACTTGTGCTTCTACCTTTGGTTCCTATCTATGTGGAAGCACCCTTCCAGCAGTGAGCGTTAGACTTTATTGGAGAAATACATCCATCATCATCAGGATAACATCGCAAGATTCTCAAAACAACAGACTACTTCACCAAATGGATAGAGGCGATCGCAACGAGGCAAGCTAATGATTCTGTAATTATTTTTTTTCTAGAGAATAATATATTGTCTCGATTTGGATGTCCCATGAAGATTATAATAGATAATGCTCAAGCTTTCAAGTATAAGAAACTGATTAATTTCTATAATCAATATCACATCACTCTTGGACATTCTACAACATATTATCCACAAGGAAATGGTCTTGCTGAATCATCAAATAAGAGTATTGTAAGAATCATTGAAAAGGTATTGCAGGAGAACAAGAAATATTGTCACTTAAAGCTAAAGTACGCCTTATGGGCTGATAGGATATGTACAGAGAGATCAATTGGGACTTCACCGTATGAATTAGTTTATGGTGCTAAAGTTGTTTTTCCGACATCACTGGGCATACCGGTCATGAAACTAATTCAAGGACTTGAAGAAGAACCAAATGCCATACAAAAGAGGATAAACTAGCTGATAGCTTTGCAGGAAAAGATGAATGAAGTCTATGACAACCATCAGCATTCTCAAAATAGAATTAAAAATACATTTGATAGGAAGATTAAAGAAGACAGTTTCCAAATACAAGACAAAGTGCTGAAATGGGAGGCCAAAATTGAGGAAAAGGGCAAGCATGGTATGTTTGAGAATTTATGGAAAGTTCCTTTTAAGATCACTAGTTTTCATGGAAACAACACTTATATATAATAGGAAATTGATGGAGGATCATATGCTCGAGCGCCTGTCAATGGCAGGTTCCTAAAGGATTATACTTGCTGAAGTTCCATCAACCACTCATGACATTGTATATATTCCATTTTTGTTAGTTTTTATTGCTAATAATGACAAGCTAAAATAGAGAGCTTAAGCCCAAGATGGAAGGCCCAACAGTTTGAAGAAGATGCTTGTCAAATCAAATAAGAATATTTCTATTTTACCAAAAAAATGTATAGCACTGGAGCTACAAGTTCTTAGTGTGCCATAGGGGTACACTATCCTAAGTGGAGCCACTGTTATCACCTAAATAGGGGTTTACATTGTTCCTAGTCATGGTCTTAGATAAGTGTCAAGTCACCCTATGTTTTAATGGGTAGGTAATATGTTAGGAGACTCAAAGTTTTCATTTATCATATCCAAATAAAGTCTAACATCCTTTTTCCATGTTTCATGAATCTTACATTCTTTTTAGAAACTCATAGCTTAAGCCATTTTGAAATTTTTGTGAATTAGCCCCAAAACCAAGTTTTCGTAGCGTAGACAATGTAAAATGTCTGTTTTGCGCTACGAAAATGCTACTCTTTTCGTAGCGCTTTTCCCTGTGCACTATGAAAGCACAGATTGATAGAACAATCTTGTCAAACATCAGTCCATTAATATTCCATTAAAATTTTCATTATTAGATGTCAGCTAGGAGTCAGTCCTTAAGCATGTCGCCATCCAAACTCATCATTTCAAATTTAGGGCTCATTATGAAAGATAATTCCAAATTCAAAAAGGCTGGCTAGTCTCATCGTTTTGGTTTGCATGCAAAACCCTTGAACACAATTGTTTTCGAATAGTAAGCTTTGGTAATTTTTCACCAAGGTTTTCCTCATCTATAATTTAGGTGAGGCTGACCAACATTGGCAAGTGAGGCTAATCAACAAAATTTCAAGCGAGGCCAATTTTGTTACAGGAATTCAGAAGGAAAGATGTCAGAGGAGAAGAAACGTCACAGGTCTGGTCTTTGTTTAAAAACAGAGCCTGAAAACACCGAGGTCTTAGTCAGAGACAAATCGGTTGTAGGTTCCTTCAAGAAAGAAGGATGCTGGAAGTTTTGTAAGAAATTGCAAGGAGCACATACTCAGGTGACAAAGGAATTTTCACTACATTTCACTGGCTCAAGCACAAAGGTCGGAATGCTGAACTTGCAAATTTCTCCAGAGGTCATAGCTTTGGTGACAAAACTTCCTAGGGGGCAAGATACATGGTTCAAAAAATTCAGACTTGACATGGGACCATGTAAGGTGTTTCTAAAGCCAGAGTTTGTAGAAACAAACTTAATCAAGGCAATTCCCAGAGACTACATCAAGGACAACTATGTTAATTTTCTCTTCAACATTCAACGTTATGTTACCTATGAAGGTAGATATCAAAAGGTTTATTCATATCATTTTAAACTCCTATTACATTTTACTAGTATGATTTCTTTAGATTTGCCTTACTTCTTATTTCAAAGTGTAGCTAAGATGGTAGATAAAGTGCAATTGAAGTCTCAAGGATGTCAAACTTCCCTATTTCATCATGGTCTAATTAAACTGATAGTTCTACATGAAATCAAAAGGATGAACAAAGAATGGTCTTCATTTTTGTTTTTATGTGACTTCAGAGCAAAAAAACAAGGTGTAGACATTATCCCTAGGGTTAAAGGAACTCCATCAACAGAAACTAGCAAGTCTGTAATGTCTAGGGCAAAAAGGTATGTTAAGTTGAAACATAGGAAGCAAGTGAAAAAACAAGTAAGAAAAACACTAGTAGTCATTCTTGAAACTCCTAAATCTACAAAGGAAAAGATATCTAAGGTTAAAGGAAAGACACAAGAATAGTCAACCAACAAACCAGTTCAAAGGAGATTGACTAGAAGTCAACCTGTGAAGGAGAAAGGTAAAACAATGATCTCAGGAGAAGGTTCAAGCTTGAAGGGTGATTTAAATGATATTTTAAAAGCCATTGATATTCTAGAATCCCCTTTGATGCAAGTAGATGTGATAGAATTTGATCAATAAAATTCAAAGAAAATGAAACCCTTGAAGAAATTGGAATTTGAGGATGATGTTACAGCATTTGTTTTCAAACTCGAAAAACCCTTAATTAGGCAATCCAAGAAAATTCAAGAGTCCAATATTGAGCTGGGGAGAATAGAAGAAGCATCTGCTATTCAAGAAGAGCTGACAGACTTTCCGTCTCCAAGACCTGAAGGTGACAAAAACACAGTTCCTGCCACTCAAACTGAAAAAGCCAGTTACGAGGTTATGGAAGAAAATTTAAAAGCTGCAAACAATGAAATTGCTAGACTCAGAGTGAGAGCAAGAGGGAATGCTGCTGAAAAGACATATTTCAAAAGGATGAAGGCTCTCTGGGAAGCTGAAAAGGTTTACAACCCAGAAATAATAAACAGTGAAATTCCATTCTTTACCTGGAATGTTCCAACAATCAAAGAAGCTAGATTTGTAAGGAGGATTAATGCTCAGCTGAGAGCTACAAATAGGAGACTGAAGAGACAAATTAAAGACATAGAAATACAACTGACCAAATCTGGAAAAGGGTCTACAACAATAATGAATCAGGGTGATGAAAAAGGGCATTGAAGGATATATATTAAAACAATTTTGGCACATAAAAAGAGTTTTGGCATATAAAAAGAAGAACAGCTGTGAAGAAGAACATCTTATAAGGGTAAGTGGTTCTGATTTTTGGTTGATCACATGGAATTTTGAAAAAACTCCCAAACTACATATTTTTGAAGGCCGTGTTGAAAAAGAACATACACAGCAGTTTCGTAGCGCGCTACAAAACTGCTGAAGATGATCATTTAGAACTTATGGATGCTTTCCAAAGGTAAGGTTTGATTAGTTCCAAATTTTGAAGTTGCTGGTAGACATGGGATCACATATGCAGTTTTAGATGGAAGTGGTGTAGCAGCAAAGTTCAAAGAATTATTTCACAAGTGATATAAAGGTTGTGCTACAAAAAGAGAGTATTTTCGTAGCCTAGTCATGTTTCATCCCTTCCTCCATATATTCGAGTTTCCTTTTTGTATAGGTGGAAAATGACGTTTTGATGGATTATTAATGCATGCCACATGTACACCAGAAAAGCTGCTCGAAGATAAGCATAAAAGATTAAGGGCCTTAAAAGGAGGAACTCTATCTGCTAGTTTTCAGGACAGTTAGGTCATGATTCAGCAGGTTTTGTAATGGCAATGTGGACATCATCAAGCTCGAAGACATGGGTTGGACACTGATTAAAGAATGTATTGAAGTCATAGATAAGGTTTTTAAAAGCATGTTTTAGGAGTTTAACTCCTATTTGTATTAGGACTTTTAAAGACATATAACTGTCAAATTGTAATTAAGTAGTTTGTTTTATGAATAGATAGTTGTCAAAGTCAGGTATTCAAATTATCCAAAGATGGATCATAGTATCCAAGGTTGTAAAACTCTATATAAAGCTTGAGAATCGAATTCCTAGGGGTTGGTAATTTTCGTTAGCAAAGAAAGTTGTGTTATTCTAAGAAACTGTGGTTTTTCATACTTAATATAGAGATTAGTTTGACTACTCAAGATTCACAAGGAGTTTATGTGTCTGATGTTCTTATGACCTTGTTCAATTACTTATTTGCAGTGGTATGAGCTTGTGATACTTAGAATTCATTGGAAAATTCTCTAGCTTCCTTCACATGCTTGTAAACTGTGTTGATTCATTGTGTTATTGTTTTATTTATAAACCTAAACTTTATGTGCCTTGACTTCCATGTTTTGTTGATCATATTGTTTTGTTGAAGACTATATTGACTCCATAGCCCAATAGATATTTGCTAATATTTGATTCAACCAGTCAACTAGTAACACATTTGTCGATTTTGTTCCTAGAGTTAGCCATCTAATCATTAATAAAAAATCTTAAACCTATTGAGGGAGCCCTCTCAGGTTGAGGAGGCTAAGCCTCAACCAAAAGATTGGTTTGAAAGAGTTACTTAGAGTCTACTTGATTGGCAACCTATCAAGGTCAGATTTTGGGATAACATTTTGGTGCATCTGCTGGAAGCCTGAAGATTACTCATTCCCAAAATCAAGAAGCTGCACTTCTGAAGGTAGCAAGAGCTTAGAAAGTTTCTCGAGGCGCAATCTACCTTGATGACTCCATATATTTTCAAAGATTTGAAGGTGGCTTTGAGAAGGAGATACACACAGAGCAATCCTGATCCCAATCCACCTACCATTGGAGATAATCCAAACACTGTTTCAAGAGCCAGTCAAAGCTTTTCAGAAATATCAGGTACTCCATCTCATTCAAAATCTTTCCTCTCTGAATTCTCAAGAAGTCCTGCAGACAAAAAAGTTGATGATAAAATTCATGAAGTGTTGTTTATATCAGAAAATGAAGAGGAACTCATTGGTATTATCTTAGACCTGTAAAGGAGAGGAATTGACACCTCAGCCCTAGTATCACAAGAAGACAAAAAAGAGTTTTACGAAGTTTCTATCTCTGAGCTATTGTTAGAAAAGGAAGCTTTAGATAAATTGAAAGAACTTGACCCTTTTGAAGTCCTGCTGAAATCTAAAGTTGGTTTACCTCTTCCAAATTGGAGGTAATTTGTTAGTGGTTTACAGGGTCCAAGTAGTCATCCTCATATCAATTCTTCATCTTATGTTCCTGTTATTCCTACAACTGCTGTTCCTCCTTTAATCATGGTTCCACCTGCTAGGTATGCCCCACTCGTGCTCCTTGCTGTTTTGCATGACCTTCCTAGTAAATATGCTGTTAGGATCCCTACTTGGGGTGGTGATGAAGAAATTACAACAGAAGAACAATTAGACAGATTTAATGATTTTGCTGACAAAGAAGAATTCGATGATGAGGATGTGAAGCTAAGATTATTTTCATAGGCCTTTATTGGTGAAGTTAGAAAATGGTTTAAAGCTCTTACAGTGGGAAGCATATGAAACTGGGTTGAATTTGAAGACAATTTTCTAAGAAAATGGGGAAAAAGAACTAATCCAGTTCAAGCACTTACTGAATATAACAACCTTATAAGGGCACCTGATGAAATTGTTCAAATTTTTTCAAAAAGATTCAATAAAGTGTTTAACTCAATTCCAACTCAGTTGAAACCTCCAGAGGCCTATGCACAAATGAGATATGTTGAAGCATTTGATTATGACTTTTCTATTTTGTTGAGAGAAAGAGAATCACCTACACTTGCTGAAATGCATAGTAATGCTATAAAGGCAGAGGTCAACATGATAGCTGCTAAAAAGTCAAAAATGGGAAAAACTAAATTGAAAGAAGAAGAGAAACCTTCCTCTTCAAGTCCTGAAGATAAATTAGAATCAATGATGAAAACCATGGACAAGTTGATGGATAGGTTAGCTCTTGGAAACACCTCTGCTCCTCCTGTGCAACATGAACCTCAATTTAAAAACCCTCAATTTAGGAGACCTCAAAACTAACAAAGACCAAGAGAAAATAGAAATCAACAACCTGACCCTCTAGTGAGACCTCCGTTTCAGCAGAATTTGGTTGATGAAGAAGATGATCCTGAAATTCTTGAAGAATCTAGCCATTGTCTTGATGAAGAGATGTCAGGAATTTTCTTGACTAAAGAAGAGCATGATGAGTCAATCAAGGAGAAGAACCTTCAGATTATCTTAAAGGGTATTAGCATGCTATCTTTGAAATTCAAAAACAATACAATATTAGAAACAAAAATGTGGCGATTATTGCAAACAAAGTGCAGCCTAAGAAAGATGTTTCAAAGGTTGTTGAAGCCAAAAATGATACCCGAAATGTTGCTGAAGGTAAGAAAGACTCTCCACTTGGTAGAAAAGACACTCAACTTCCTCCTCCTATCAAAGAAGCTGAAAAGTTTGTTTCTGTTTTCAACATTGAGAATGAAATTTCAAAGATTAAAATATCAGTCCCTTTTAGTGAGATTCTCAAGGTAAATCAATATAGAAGAAAGATTGTTGAGATTTTGAATTCACAACCAAGAGCTTCTGATATTTTAAATTTTAAAGAAGATAATCCTATTATGTATTTGGGTCCAAGGTTAGAAGATGATCAAAATGAAGAGTTTCCTCCTTTCTATGTAAGCATTAGTATTCATGATATGACTTTACATAATGCTATGTTGGATTCAGGGGCTTCTCATAATCTTATGCCCAAAGTAATTATGGAAATGTTAGGGTTACAGGTAACAAGACCATATAAGGATTTGTTTTATTTTGACTCAAAAAGGGTTCACTGTATTTGTTTAATCAAAGATGTTGTTGTTGGTCTAACACAAATCCCTGCAAAGACAATTGTTATGGACATTGTTGTGGCTGATATTCCACCAAAGTTTGGGATGTTTCTATCAAGATCATGGGCAGCAAAAATTAAAGGCACAATGCAGATGGACCTTACTTATGCCACCATTCCTGCTTTTGGGGAACAAAGGAGATTGTAATGAGAGACTAGATTGGCTTATATGGTAAGCAACAAAGATAAACCTCAAAATTTTCCTATTTATTCATTTTATATTGAACTTGGATCTACTATTCTTTTAAATGAGTCAGTTGATAGTGGTCTGGAAGAAATGAAAGCAGAAAATCAGCACTCAGAAAATCAGCAAGTAAATGACAAAGAGATGGAGGGATGGTGGTCATTACACTTTGATAGATCAACAAGAAAAGAAGGGGCAGGAGCAAGAATTTGGATTACAAGTCCAAGTGATGAGAGTAAGTTTTACTCTTACAAATTGAATCTTGATTGCACAAATAACATGGCTGAAAATGAATCTTTGATTTTGGGTCTAGATGTTTTGTAAATAATGAAGGCTTAGAACATTTCTATTTTTGGAGATTCTGAATTGGTTATTAGACAAGTTGAAGGAGTCTATCAAAAAAAGGATGTAAGAATGAAAGCCTACAGAAATCTAGTTTTAGACATGGTGGAGAATTTTCAAGCCTATTCTTTCGTTGTCAAAACTAGAGACCAAAATTCCGTTGTTGATTCTTTTGCTGTTTCGGCAAGTCTTTTTGTCATTCCTATTCATTCTTCTTAGAAATATGAGATTGAGGTTCGCTATAGACTAGCTATACTAGATAATATCACCAATTGGCAAGTTTTTGAAGATGATCGTTGACACCTAATCATATGTAAATGAAGACTTGAGTCACCATATTTCGCCATTTTCAACTGCTTTTGAAGCCTTACAAAAGCTGAAAGAACTCTATGACTCATGTTTTGCACTTGAAGTTGTTCAACTCATGATTAAACTCTTCACTCTTGAATTGCAAAATAATGATCCTCTTGCTCTTACATCCGAAGTAAAATCTATAATGCATGATATCAAATCCACTAAGGTTGAATGGGATATTCCTCTTATCGCTTTTCTCAAGGCACTTTATCCTACTTACTCCAATTAATGGAAATCTCAAAGATATCACCTTTGACTATCTTGTGAAAAATTTTGCTGAAAGAGAGAAAGATTTTGGAAAGAAGACAACCCCTAAATCTTCTGAAGAGGTTGTGTGCCTTGTTCATAAAGAAAAGAATCCTGCTCAAGATTCTTTAGAGGAAGAGGTGGTCGAAGAGGAAGAGGAAGATAATTTAGAGGCGGGGGGGGAGACACTCTTAAGGAGAAAAGGCAGATTTGCACTGAATACACTGCAAAATAAAGGGATCACATGATGCCTCTACATGCAAGTTACCATGGACAAAACTGAGCAGCAAAGAAACCAACAAAAAGGTAAAATTGATGATACAGACAAAGGTAAAGCACCTGAATCCACTCACTATGTTGTGGTACAATGTAATATTGGAGTAAATGAAGATTTATTTAATGCTTCACTTGCTTCTTGGAAGAATGATTGGTTGCTTGATTCAGGAGCAACCTACCACATGACTCATAGAAAATATTTTTTTGAAGAGTTTACTGACAATGTTCATGGAGCAGTATACTTTGCAGACCAATCAAAAATCAAGCCATCAAGGCTTGGCATAATCATGTTTCAATTGCCTGGTCTCCCAGACTTTCTTCTGCATCATGTTCTCTATCTACCACAGCTGAAGAGAAACTTGTTGTCCTTAGTCCACATCCACCAGCAAGGTCACTCCATTCATATTTTGATGGCAAGCTTGAGGTGAGAAAAACATCTGACCACTCACTTGTGATGAGGGAAATAAAAGAAGAAAGGCTTCTCAAGCTACAAGGTACCTTTGCTTGTGCACAACATTTCTCATACAATTCTCATCATGAAGAAGGTACACTTCCATCAAGTTTATAATGGCATGCTAGACTTGGACATTTGAACTATGATATCCTCCGCTTGTTGAAGAAAAATGGTGTTGCTGGTTTGCCTACAATTCCTAGGAAATTTAAGCAATGTGATGCTTGCATTCTAGGAAAGCACAGGAAACAATATTTTCATGATTCACATTCAAGAGCACATAGAAAACTTGAACTCATTCATTCATATTTATGTGGTCCAATGCATGTTCCTTTTGCAAATGGAAATAAATATATGATGACATTTATTGATGACTACACCAAAATATGTTGGGTTTATTTATTGAAGAACAAATCTAATGCTTTTCAAACATTCAAGAACATTCATAAATGGATTGAAAATGATGCACAATCTCATATTGGGTCTATTCACACTGATAATGTAAAAGAATACACATCAAATGAATTTGAAAACTATCTTCTTCAACATGGGATCAAACATCAAACAACTGTGCCTCATAATGCCCAACAGAATGGTGTAGCTGAAAGAATGAATAGGACAATCTTAAATATGGTTTGATCCACACTCTTATTCAAAAATGTAAAGATAATGTTTTGGGTTGTTGCTGTTGTTAGCACTCAAATTTACCTTAGGCTGAATTAATGTAAAACTCAAGGCTACATCAAACCACGCTCAGCCTCGTAGCTAGCCCTACGAGGACAGGAGAGGGCTCTCTCCGGGTCAATCTCGGCAAAAGGTAATCAATGAGGCTCGAGATGATTAAATTGATAATTAATTTTAGGCTAGGTATGAAGTACAAGGAGTTTGAAATTGATTTTTTGAAGTTTAGTTGAATTCAAGGGAAAGGAAATTTTGGGTGCGGGGATGAGACACAGTTTTTGCAGAGGTCTACTTGGGGCAAGGTAGGCGATTGTCTTGATGATTTTAAAGAGAATGAATAGCTAGATCTGACTGGTGAGAAGTTAAGGAGAGTAAGAAGTTTTCAAGGATTCTCCATAAATAGATGAAAACATGGAAAATCAAACAAACTTAAAGGCAGAGCATAACAAATTATGGATTCTACCTTAACACTTCATTTGTTCAATTGCAGAAGATGAGAGAAGGAAAATGATACACCTAACAACTTACAAATACTGAAATAAGCACACCATCAACACATAAAGCCACATGGATCCCAAACAGTGCTGCAAAACCCTAGTCTTTCCTATGCCAAAAATGCAGAAGTGAATGTACAATAGAGTGTCAAGATTTTCCCAAGGGTCCAACCCTGAAAATGACTTAGAAAATACATAATATAGGCAAGCCAACCCATTCCCTTGCCTCTAGGGGTCGAGCTCATCATCCTAGGAGCTGTTTCAACCAACTCTAAACAAAGCACTACAATCTAGGCAGTCAAAACAACTTGCCTCTATAAGGTAGGAAACCAATTCATTCATTAAATTTTCACTTTTTGGTGAATGAATCTTCTAGAACAAGTAAATAAGTGTCAAAATAACATCATGTTCATTAATTACATCAAGAGGAGTGAAAAATCACATCACAAATCAAAACTGTTCAAACTGGCTGCATTTCCTGAGCTGAAAGATGAAAATTTTGCCAAAAAGCCCTGTGCACCGCGCGCCTGAGCCCTATGCGCCGCACGCCTTTCAACCTATTTTTGGGGCACTTCCCTACATCCAAATCAAGCTCACAATAGCTGGTTGGAAAGCCCTGGATGTCTGCTATCCAGCCTAAGTGGAATTTTTCAATTTGGAGCGCATTTTCCCCCTTAAAATGTCATTATCCCAGAAGTACTTCCTGCTGGTGCAAAAGGTGGCAGAAAGGTGATTTTCATGGTGTTTTTGAGCCTTTTGGTCACCCAGAATTTAATGAAATGCTTTGGAAATAGCTGAGCATATATAATTCATCAAGAAAAACCCAAAAATGTAAAGTTTTCCTGCAGCGAGTGTCCCAATCTTAAGCGCGCGCGTCGACGTGCTACGCGTTGAGCCAAAAAACCTGTTTTTAGGACAAAATTTTCAAAATGACAAAAATTTCTTCGAATTTGCTCAAATTTGGAGTGAAGATCCTCCATCATGTATTGTGCCCCGCCAATGAAGCTTCGGCCAAAATTTGGAGTGGATCAGGCTTTTTTCACCGTTTTAGTGCTTTGCTCAATCGCTTCTTTAGAATCTTCATTTTTGCTTTGCAGACATGCATACGAGCTCAATAATGAGTTTTCATATGACGAAGCATGTCTTTGTCTCTGTTTTCCTTCACCAAAAATTTCTCCAGATGAGTGTTCACACGGATGAGCATAGACTCTCGATCAATCGGTGTCAAATCACCGGGTCTCTTTCAGGCCAATTCTCGATCTTCACGGATTTTCCGCAGCTCATAAAGTGTATGTTCATCCTTTAGCTGTTTGTTGCACTGCTCCAAGTAGTTTATCACCCACTTAGCCATCTGCAATTTCTTTTGCAGCGAGTCATTCTCAGCCCTTTGCTCCCGGATGATCTCCTTTAGCTCCGAGCTAGGAGAGCTCGCATCAACATCAATGAAATTCGTATCCCGGCCTCCTGAAGGACCCTCATCATGCATAGGCCTCTTGCCTATGTCCTGGATCTATACCTGTGCTAAAGAAGAAGGCGAGACCCCTTCCACATGATGTGGAGATAATACTCGCTGTGCTGATGGAGTTAACGAGACCCCTTCCACCCCGGGTGGAGATAGTACTCGTCGTGTAGATGCAAATAAGGCCCTATGGCCTCGCTGGTATGTCACATATGGAGGAGCACTTATATGCTCAGTCTCAGGAATGTCTGGTTGGTGTGAAGGCGCTCCCTCATCATGAACTATCTCGAGAGGCGGCTGTAGCGCTAAGAAGAAGTCACGGGAGATGAAATCCTCCAAAGTAATGCCCTGCTGTGTCAACTGATGTATCACTATGATTTTCATCAGCGCGTAATGATATATGCTCTTATGCTGATGTGTTGGGCTCTTCCTTTGTACTAAAGTCACCATCCTCTCTATGTTGCGACACATGAAGTACGAAATGTTCATCATACATACCCTTGTGAAATGCATCAACAAACGGACATGGTACGCATAGAGACGCGAGAATCTACCCTCGCAACTGAAATACCGAATGATGAGTTTCATCAACGGTGCAAACTCATCCCTTAGGAATCTGAAAGGAAAAACTGTACTCAAGTGTCTCATATACCTGGGTTTGATGTATGGCTCATAGTAGAATCTGTCTAACTGCTGGCATTTGCTCCATTCCTCTCCTACATTTGGTATCCCGGTGGCCTGAGCAACAGTCTCTGGTGACAAGGTGAAATTCACTCCGGCGAGGTTTACATGGCCATCATGTAAATGTAGAATAAATAAATGGACTAGTTCCCGATGATGTTGGGTTTGTGAGATAATCTCATAGTATTGGAAACATGATTGACGCTGAAAACAATCCATTACAAGTGGGCAAGCCTGCAATTGAGCCAAAGAAGTAGGCTCCTCCCTGACATGCTGACCACCTTTGCCACTTTTGTGATATCTTCATGGCATATTAATCTCCGGTGTAGAATCACTCTCATATTCCTGCTCATAGACTGACTCCATCTCTGACATGACTTTGAAAACAAGATAGCTCGAATATATATGCTGATGTAAAAATTGTGTGTACAATTGACTGTAAACTGTTCTTTGCTCTAAAAATGCCGTGACCAAGGGGAAACAAATGCACAAGGGAATATTAGGAAAGGGAAAACATTGGGGAATTAGGGACTTTGGAAATAAAATGTAACAAGGGAAGGAAAGGGAAATGAAAATATTGGATTTGGGGTTTTGGGATGTTAGGTAGGGATAATGTGTTTTTTAATAGAGGTGAGGGACTAGGATTTGAGGGATTGTAGGGTAGGATTAATGAGGGAAAAAATGGGGAAGAATAATGGGTGAATTTGGGAATAAGAAACAAAGGGAAATGGGGAAAAAATCACAACCTTGGTTACACTCTGTTTTCAAACCTTACAACACTTTTTTACATTCAAACCCTACAACACTTTTTACATTGACAAAGGAGGGCTTTCCAACTCAGATCTCTAAGGCAAACATTTCATGAACCCATCACATTAACCTTTAAAAGCCAAGCAAAGGTAATGGATATGAGCCTACCTGCAAATTTGTGCAGAGAGGAGGTGATTTGATGCTCTTTCAAACAAGTTTCAAGCTCCAAACTCAGTGCGCCACGCGCCTTACCCAGTGCGCCGTGCGCTCCTGATGCGTTGCGCGCTTGTATTTTTACATTGTGGCTTTGTGCCCAGTGCACCACGCGCAGCCAATGCGTCACGCGCCTAGCCCAGTGCGTCGCGCGCCTGGAAACTGCTCCAACTTCCACTCAAATTCACAATTTTTCTTTGGAATGATCTTCTTCACTCTTGGCATGTACAATGAGTTGAAAATGTATTGAAATATCTTTTTAAAGACTCCCTTTTGATTTTTGCTTGGTCCATAACCCATTTTGTAATGTTTTGTCGTTGACACTTTTTTAGGATTAATAGACTTCTGACTTTTTGGTTTCCTCCTTAAATTTGGTTGAAATGATGATTTTCTTTGACAATTTTTTGCAGGGATAGCTGTGATATGATCTGGCAAAGGAGACCAAGGCTGCGCCTGGACAATTTAAGAACTGAAATTTTTGAAAATTTATTACAAAAATGAGATGACGACTTATCTTCAAAACAGAGTTTTGAAGAGAAGTCCTAATCTATTTGTATAATGATAAAAATTATTGAGGTAACCACCTATCGAGGACATCCCTCTGGCCTGCTGGTCTTCTTAGACTTTGCAAAACAAAATTGACTTAACCCTAGACCTAATGACCGAGAACGCTTGTCATGACCTAGAATTTGACCTCTTGATTTTTATGAACAGACCTGAACCAGCAGTGCCAAACATGAGGGGAATGAGTGACACAAACCATTCCGTTAGATTTATGGCATGCCTAACAAAATGCAACTGATCGAAACTGATGGGACACCTAAACATGAAATGCAAAAAAGAGCTTTGATCTCTGACGGAGGGATAACTAGACCGACTCTAACAGCTGTTCTATGTGTTGCATATATAAAGAATAGATGTCCATCTAATGCTATTAGAAACAAGACTCCATATGAAAAGTGGTATGGACATGTTCCTTCGGTAAAGCATCTCAGGGTCTTTGGTTCCACTTGTTATGCCTTGATACCAAAGGTGCATAAAAACAAACTTGGTGCTAGAAGTCATAAGTTTATCTTCCCGGGGTATTCAAACACCTCCAAAGCATACCGTCTCTATGATGAAGTCAATAAAAAGTTGGTTGTTTCTAGAGATGTAATTTTTCTTGAATCATCCAAAACTGACAATGTTGTTGAGTGGCAACTTGATTGCTTGGATAGATTTGCAAAAGCAGAATCACTTCAAGAATTTGATAATCAGATTCCACATCTTGAAGGGGGGATTCCTATACTAGATCAACCTGTGGAATCTTCTTTTGAAGAACACTCTCCCCCGCATGAAACTCCAACAATGGATGATGCTTTAAGTGATGTGATTGATAGAATTGGGAGACTCAATCTTGATTCAGTCCCATCTCAATCAATGGAGCAGCCTGGACCATCTGAGAAAGGTCCCCCAAAGTGGCTGACAAAGACACTTGAAAGTGTTCATCCTAATGAGATTGGAAAGACAGGAACTAGAAATTCAAACTGGCAAAATGGAGGTGATGTAGATGACTCTAATTCACCTGTTGATATGGATGTTTCTTATGATTGTGAATTGAACTTGTCTACGAATTTTGAACCAACTTCCTTCAAAGAAGTTGCTTCTCATGATGAATGGAAAGAAGCGATGCAAAAGGAGTATGATGCCGTCATAAAGAACGATACTTGGAAGCTGGTTGATCCTCCATTAGGGACCAAACCAATTGGCTGCAAGTGGGTCTACAAGAATAAGTATAAAGCTGATGGCTCACTTGAAAAGCACAAAGCTAGGCTTGTGGAAAAAGGTTTTGCACAAAAGGAAGGGGTCGATTACGAGGAGACTTTTGCCCCCACAGCAAAATGGGCTACCATCCGGACACTCTTTGCCCTAGTAGCTCAGAATGGTTGGAAAGTCCATCAAATGGATGTAAAAACTGCTTTCTTGAATGGAGATCTAAAAGAGAATGTTTTTATGTCCCACCTGAAGGATTTGCTGTGAAAGGACATGAACATAAAATATGAAAACTTGTGAAGTCCTTGTATGGCCTCAAACAAGCACCGCGAGCTTGGTATGAAAAACTAGCTGAGCATCTTCTGAATCTCAATTTCAAACATTATGATCTTGATGATGCAACTTTATTTGTCAAGAAAGTTGGCAAAACAATTGTATATCTTGTGGTATATGTAGATGATCTTTTGATGACAGGGAATAATGAAGCTACATTGCATCCATAAAGAAGGAATTGGGGAAAAGTTTTGAAATGACTGATTTGGGGTATGTTCATTACTATCTTGGTATTGAAGTAACCCAACATCTGAAGTCCATATTTCTTTCTCAAAAGGAATAAATTAGAGATCTGTTGAATAGGATTGGCATGACAGAATGCAATCCTCTTACTACTCCAATGGAACAAAACTTAAAGCTCACATCTATTGAAGGAAAAGAATTTGGGGATGCAACAAACTATAGACATCTTGTAGGAAGTCTCAACTACCTAACTACTACCAGACCAGACATTTCATTTGCTGTTGGAATCCTCCATAGGTTTATGCAAAAGCCTTGTAAGGGACATTGGTATGTTGCAAAAAGAGTTCTAAGGTACTTGAAGGGAACTCAAGACTTTGGAATCAAGTATACACAGGTGGATGACTTTAGTTTGATTAGATACTCTAATTCAGACTTTGATGGAGACAAAGAAACTGTGGTATCTACTTCAAGATACGCTATAAGTCTTCAGGAGCTGTCTCCTGGAGATCATGCAAACAATTAGTTCCAGTAGATTCCACAACAGAAACAAAATACATGGCAGCAACTGAAGCAACAAAAGAAATTGTGTGGCTCAGGAAAATTCTTGAAGATTTGCAAGTAAAACAAGTACAATCAACTCCACTCATGATTGACAATACCTTTGCAATAAAGTTGGTGAAGAACCCAAAGTTCCATGATCGAACGAAGCACATCAATACCAAATATCATCTGATTGTTCCAAAACAATCCATCTCCATCATTGTTCCACTAATGAGCAAATTACCGACATCTTCACTAAAGCACTTGGAAGAGAAAAGCTTGAATGATTCAGAATGATGCTTGGACTCACCAACATCCCTTCAGATTAAGGGGGGGAATATTGACACCTAATCATCAAGATTGGGTGAATAAATAAAATAAATGTAAATAAATAATAAGAGACCTGAACAGTCATCAGGAGATGAAGTGAACAGTCCCCCTCATGTATATAATAAAGACCAACCTGAAGGAATAACATGAATTGATTTGTTTCAAGGAGTTACTACCTGGTCTGACAATGATCAACAGGTAAAGAATTTTATTGAGCTTAAAGAAGAATTTGAAAGTACTCAAGTAGATCAACAAAACATGATTGTTGAGTCTAAAGAAAATTCTGAAGTCTTTCAATTAAAGAATAATTCAATACCAAAGGGTCTTATTCCTCTTGAGAAGCTTTTTGATCAGAATGATGTGTTCAAATCGCCAAAGATACAAGCTGATGAAGAGGAAGTAGAAACATGTAATTTGGGTACATCAACTTTGCCTAAAATGATCAAAATTTCAAAGTTTCTTTTAGTTGATATGAAATTAAAATATATTGAGATGATGAAGAGGTTTGTTGATGTTTTTGCTTGGAGTTATGCTGACTTAAAACAATATGATCCTTCCATTATTTAGCATACTATTCCTATTAAAGAAAATGAGAAACCATTCAAACAGAAGTTGATAAGAATTAATCCCCTTCTCATGCCATTGATTGAAAATGAGATTAAGAAGGTTTTTGATGCTAAAATCATTGTCCCAATTAGATTCTCAAATTGGCTTGCAAATTTGGTTATGGTTAGAAAGAAGAGTGGAGAAATCATAATTTGTATTGATTTCAGGAATTTGAATAAGGCTTCATTAAAGGAAAACTATCCTCTTCCCAAGATGGATTCAATTTTGAAAAATATTGTTGGTTTACAAAGAATGTCTATGCTTGATGGCTTCTCAGGTTACAATCAGATTCTTCTGCATCCAGATGATTAGGAGAAAACAACCTTCACCACACCATGGGACACATTCATGTACACCAAGATGCCTTTTAGTCTCATGAATGCGGGAGCTACTTTCCAAAGAGCTATTGACATTGCATTTTCTGAAGAAAAGGACAAGACAGTGGTTGTTTATCTTGATGACATAACAGTTTTTTCAAAGAAAGAAGAAGATCACCTGAAAAACCTAGAAAAAATTCTGCTGAAATGTAGAAGGTTTGGTATCTCTCTCAATCCTACTAAAATCATTTTTGATTTTTATAAGCAAATTACTTGGTCATATTATTTCTGAAGATGGAATTAGGATTGATCCTAACAAATTTAATGCCATTCAAAAGGTAGATTTGCCAAGAAGTAGGAAAGAAATTCAATCATTTCTTAGGAAAGTGAATTTTGTTAGGCGCTTCATTGCTAACTTTGCTGAGATTGTAAAAGATATAACACGGATGTTAAAGAAAGGAGTTGATATTGAATGGACAGATAAGGCAAAGAATTCTTTTGAGCAAATTAAGAAGGCACTCACACAAGCACCAATACTCTTCAGTCCAGATTTCTCAAAAGAATTTCTGGTTTTTACATTTGCTTCCAAAAGTACAACTGCTGGAGTTTTGCTTCAAAAGGGAAAGAAAGGTACTGAACAACCTATCTCTTTCTTTAGTAGAACATTAGCTAATGCTAAACTGAAGTATAATATTCTAGAAAAATAGGCCTATGCTTTGGTGAAAGCTATTAAATATTTCAGAATTTACATTCTTCATTCTCACATTATGGTATATGTTCCAAGTACTATGGTGAAAGACAGTCTAACTCAGGCAGATCCTGATGGTAAGAGTTGTAAATGGATCACAAAATTTCTGGAATATGATATAAAAATCAAACCAACCAAATTAGTGAAAGGACAAGGATTGGCGAAGTTAATGACTCAGTCAAACCTGGATTGTCTTGACATAAATTGGAATGCAGAAATATCAAAAATTTCTGATGATGAAGAAGAACTGGTCCCAATTGATGAGAAATATCTTGTTTCAGATTGGTAGAAGGATGTGGTATTTGTGTTACAACATCACAAAGCTCCCACTGATCTAACAAAATCCAAAGCAAGGTTTGTTAAGCTGAAATATTTGAGATATTTTATATTTGATAGAAATCTGTTTTGGAAAGATATAGGAGGAATTTTGCTGAATTGTTTACTTGAAGAAGATGCTGAAAAGGTCATTGAAGAACTCCATAAAGGTGATTGTAGAGGACACCATTATTGGAAGGCTACAACAAATAAGATTCTAAGAGTGGGAGAATTTTGTCCAACAATGTTTAAAGACATTTACAAAAAAGTTGTTGCATGTCATGAATGCCAATTTTTTGAAGGAAGAAGAAAACTTGTACCTCTACCTTTGGTTCCTATCTATGTGGAAGCACCCTTCCAGTAAGTGGGAGTTAGACTTTATTGGAGAAATACATCCATCATCATTAGGACAACATTGTTGGATTCTCACAACAACATATTACTTCACCAAATGGATAGAGGTGATCCCAACAAGGCAAGCTAATGATTCTGTAATTATTTATTTTCTAGAGAATAATATATTGTCTCAATTTGGCTACCCCATGAAGAATATAATAGATAATGCTCAAGCTTTCAAGTCTAAGAAAATGATTAATTTCTGTCATCAATATCACATCACTCTTGGACATGCTACAACATACTATTCGCAAGGAAATGATCTTGTTGAATCATCAAATAAGACTATTGTAAGAATCATCGAAAAGGTATTGCAAGACAACAAGAAAGCTTTGTACTTAAAGCTCAAGTACACCTTATGCGCTGGGATATGTACAAAGAGATCAATTGGGAATTCACCGTATGAATTAGTTTATGGTGCTGAAGCTGTTTTTTTGACATCACTGGGGGTATCGGTCATGAAACTAATTCAAGGACTTGAAGAAGAACCAAATGCCACACAGAGGAGGATAAACCAACTAATAGCTTTGCAGGAAAAAGAGGAATGAAGTCTATGACAACCATCAACATGCTCAAAACAGAATTAAAAATACATTTGATAGGAAGATTAAGGAAGACAGTTTCCAAATACAAGACAAAGTGCTGAAATGGGAGGCAAAAATTGAGGAAAAGGGCAACCATGGTAAGTTTTAGAATTTATGGAAAGTTCCTTTTAAGATTGCTGGTTTTCATGGAACAACACTTATATATTGTAGGAAATTGATGGAGGATCATATGTTGGAGGGCTTGTCAATGGCAGGTTCCTAAAGCATTAAACTTGTTGAAGTTTCATCAACCACTCATGACATTGTATATATTCCATTTTTGATAGTTTTTATCGCAAATAATGACAAGCTAAAACAGAGAGCTTAAGCCTGATATGGAAGGCTCAACAATTTGAAGAAGATGCTTGTCAAATCGAATAAGAATATTTTTGTTCTACCAAAAAAATTATAGCACTGGAGCTACGAGTTCTTAGTGTGCCACAGGGGTACACTATCCCAAGTGGAGCCACTGTTATCACCAAAATAGGGGTTTACATTGTTCCTAGTCATGGTCTTAGATAAGTATCAAGTCACCCTATGTTTTAATGGGTAGGTGATAGGCTAGGAGTCTCAAAGTATTCATTTATCATATCCAAATAAAGTCTAAAATCCTTTTTTCATGTTTCATGAGTCTTACGTTCTTTTTAGAAACTCATAGCTTAAGCCATTTTGAAAATTTTGGGGAATTAGCACCGAAACCACATTTTTGTAGCGCAAACAATGTAAAATGTCTATTTTGCGCTACGAAAACACTGCTCTTTTCGTAGCACTTTTCCTTGTGTGCTATGAAAGCGCGGATTCATAGAGAAGTCTTGTCAAACATCAACCTGTTAATATTCTGTTAAAATTTTCATTATTAGGTGTTAGCTAGGAGTCAATCCTTAAGCATGCCACCATCCAAACTCATCACTTTGAATTTAGGGCTCATTATGAAAGATAATTTCAAATTCGAAAAGGCTAGCTAGTCTCATCGTTTTGGTTTGCATGCAAAACCCTTGAACAAAATTGTTTTCAAACAGTAATCTTTGGTAATTTTTCACCAAGGTTTTCCTCATCCATAATTCAGGCGAGGCTGACCAATATTGGTAGGCGAGGCTAATCAACAAAATTTCAAGTGAAGCCGGTTTCATTACAGGAATTCAGAAGGAAAGATGTTAGAGGAGAAGAAACATCACAGGTTTGGTCTTTGTTTAAGAATAGAGCCTAAAAACACCAAGGTCTTAGTCAAAGACAAATTAATTGTAGAAGCCTTCAAGAAAGCAGGATGCTGGAAGTTTTGTAAGAAATTGCAAGGAGTACATACTCAGGTGACAAAGGAATTTGTACTACATTTCACTGGCTCAAGCACAAAGGTCGGAATGTTGAACTTGCAAATTTCTCCAGAGGTCATAGCTTTGGTGACAGAAATTCCTAGGGGGCAAGATACATGGTTCAAAAACTTCAGATTTGACGTGGAACCATGTAAGGTGTTTCTAAAGCCATATTTTGTACAAACCGACTTAACCAAGGCGTTTCGCAGAGACTACATCAAGGACAACTATGCCAATTTTCTCTTCAACATTCAACGTTATTTTACCTATGAAGGCAGATATCAAAAGGTTTATTCATATCATTTTAAACTCTTGTTACATTTTATTGGTATGATTTCTTTAGATTTGCCTTACTTCTTATTTCGAAGTGTAGCTAAGTTGGTAGATAAAGTGAAATTCAAGTCTCAAGGATGTGAAACTTCCCTATTTCATCATGGTCTAATTAAATTGATAGTTCTACATGAACTCAAAAGGATCAGCAAAGAATGGTCTTCATTTTTGTTTTTATGTGACTTCGGAGTAGAAAAACAAGGTGTAGACATTAGCTCTAGGGTTAAAGGAACTCCATCAGCAAAAACCAACAAGTTTGTAATATCTAGGGGCAAAAGGTATGTTAAGTTGAAACCTAGGAAGCAGGTGAAAGAGCAAGTAAGAAAAACACTAGTAGTCATTATTGAAACTCCTAAATCTACAAAGGAAAAGATATATGAGGTTAAAGGAAGGACACAGGAAAAGTCAACCAACAAACCTGTTCAAAGGAGATTGACTAGAAGTCAAATTGCAAAGAAGAAAGGTAAAACTGTGATCTCGAGAGAAGGTTCAAGCTTGAAGGGTGATTTAAATGATATTTTAAAAGCCATTGATATTGCAGAATCCCCTTTGGTGTAAGCAAATGTGATAGAATTTGATCAAGGAAAGTCGAAGAAAATGAAACCCTCGAAGAAATTGGAATTTGAGGATGATGTTACAACATTTGTTTTCAAACCTAGAAAACCCTTAACCAGGAAATCCAAGAAGGTGCAAGAGTCCAATATTGAGCTGGGGAAAATAGAAGAAGCATCTACTATTCAGGAAAAGATGACAAACTTTCCATCTCTAAGACCTGAAGGTGACAAAAACACAGCTCCTTCCACTCAAACTAAAAAAGCCAGTTACGAGGTTATGGAAGAAAAGTTAAAATATGCAAACAATGAAATTGCTAGACTCAGAGTGAGACCAAGAAAGCATGCTACTAAAAAGATAGATGACACTAATCTCATCTGGTCTCATGGCCAAGAGGAGTTAAATATCTTCTTCGATCATCTCAATAGTCAATCCTCAGTAATTAAGTTCACTAAGGAACAGGGAGTCGACGGTTGCCTCCCTTTCCTTGATATTCTTATTTCTAAGAATAGTGATGGTTCCCTCTCCCACCGAGTGTTTCGTAAGAAAACTCATACGGAGCAATATCTTATCCTAGTTCCCACCATTTCCTAGCTCAAAAATTGGGAGTTCTCAACACCCTTGCTACTCGTGCCTTAAGGATCTCTGATAAAAAGAGCTTCGAGGAAGAGAAATCCCATCTCCTTAATGTCTTTGTTGAGAATGGTTATAGTAGATACTTGGGATAGAAGGCTTTCCTCAAAGCGGCTAAGAATTCGTTAACTAAAAAAGAACTGAAGGAACAAATTCCAGGTGTCCATCTTCCATTTGTTCAGGGGACCACTGATAGAATTGCGAGGATTCTTAGAAAACATAATGTCCCCTTGTCCTTTAGACCCCTTAACACCATTCGGAAGTCCCTCAAATTTGTGAAGGATCCTATCAACCCTAAGGACATGAAAGGGGTATATATTATTCCTTGTTCATGTGGGATCCCCTATATTGGTGAGACGGGTCGCTCCATTAATCAAAGGATTAATGAGCACGCAACTAACCTTAAGCATAGGAGAACCAAGACTTCTGCTTTAGCAGAGCATGTGGAGAAAACCAATCATCACGTATGCATCGAGGAGGCTAATGTTATTGCTAAAGTTTTGCAATTCCATCTCCAGAAATTTAGGGAGGCCCTTGAGATTGAAAAAAGGCCAATCAATCTCAATAGAGAGGATGGCTGGAAGATCAGTAGTTGTTGGGTCCCAACCCTCTCTTCCTAGTCGTTTTCTTCCTTTCTTCCCCTCCCTAGGTTTAACTTGATCTTGTTTTCTTTTAAATTCCCCTTGCTTCCCGTGTGGTTGTTATTATTTGAGGTCCCTTAAATAAACTCTTAACTTATTTTAAATATTAAAATAATTTTTTATTTTTATTTTTTCTCTGATAACCCTTAGGTTACTCTAATACTTTCATATTTATAACTTTTATAAATAACTTATAAATTAATTATTATCATTTTTTATTTTTTTCCTGATGACCCTTAAGTTACTCTAATACTTTCATATTTATAACTTTTATAAATAATATTAAATTAATATTATTATTATTATTATTTTATTTTTATTATTATATTATTTATTCATTTTTTATTTTTAGTTTTAGTCCATTACCATATTTAATATAATAATATAACTAACTATATTACACTAATTATATATTTAACAACTTGATAACTAATTCTTAATTACTCAATATTTATATATTAATAACTTTTATAATTAAATTAATATATTTTAATTAATTTTAGAATATATATTTATAACTATGAGTTTATTAAATGGTCCCTTTACTTTTATTTTAATTAATTAATTTATTTAAATATAGGTTTTTGCCCCTAATCTAGTCCTTCTAACCGTTTCTCGGTCAAATTTAGCCGTAGACATTATAGTCGTTATCTGGCCAAGAATTATAGCCATTGGATGTTCTAATCTAACTATTTAAGATGCTAAGCTAGATCTGATTCTTCAACTAGTCCTAACGATGAACCACACTGGTTGGTTCGAAACGCATCGACAAATGAAATTTCTCGTGATTTACACCAAAAAATCTCTCATAAACTTGATATAAAGGATGTGCTACAAAAACAGAGTATTTTTGTAGCACAGTCATGTTTCATCCCTTCCTCCATATATTCGAATTTCCTTTTTGAATAGGTGGAAAATGATATTTTTATGGATTATTAATGCATGCCACATGTACACCAGAAAAGCTGCTTGAAGATAAGCATAAAAGATTAAGGGCCTTAAAAGGAGGAGCTCTGTCTCCTAGTTTTCAAGACAGTTAGGTCATGATTCAACAGGTTTTGTAACATCATTGTGGACATCATCAAGCTCGAAGACATGGGTTGGCAGCTGATTAAAGAATGTATTTAAGTCATAGATAAGGTTGTTAAAAGCATGTTTTAGTAGTTTCACTCCTATTTATATTAGGACTCTTAAAGACAACTAGCTGCCAAATTGTAATTAAGTAGTTTGTTTTATGAATAGATAGGTGTCAAAGTTAGGAATTCGAATTCCTCCAAAGATGGATCATAGTATCCAAGGTTTTAAAACTCTATATAAAGCTTGAGAATTGAATTCCTGGGGGTTGGTAATTTTCATTAGCAAAGAAAGTTGTGTTATTGTAAGGAACTGTGGTTTTTCATACTTAATATAGAGATCAGTTTGACTACTCAAGATTCATAAGGAGTTTATGTGTCTGATGTTCTTATGACCTTGTTCAATTACTTATTTGTAGTGGTATGAGCTTTTGATACTTAGAATTCATTGGAAAATGGTCTAACTTCCTTCACATGCTTGTAAATTGTGTTGATTCATTGTGTTACTATTTTATTTATAAACCTAAACTCTAAGTGCCTTGACTTCCATGTTTTACTGATCATGTTGTATTGTTGAAGACTATCTTGACTCCATAGCCCAATAGATATTTGCTAATCTTTGATTCAACCAGTCAACCAGTTACACATTTGTCCATTTTTGTTTCTAGAGTTAGCCATCTAATCATTAATCAAAAACCTTAAACCTATTAAGAGAGCCCTCTCAGGTTGAAGAGGCTAAGCCTCAAACAAAATATTGGTTTGAAAGAGTTATCAGAGTCTACTTGATTGGCAACCTATCAAGGTTAGATTTTGTGATAACAGAAGTCATCACATTCCAAATTAGATTCTTGTCAGGGTGGAAAGAAGAAGGACATGTCGATAATCAAGTGTTTTCAGTGTCATGAGCTGGGGCACTTTGCCACAAAGTTTCCACGCAAGAAGACCAGTAAGAAACCCTCAGGAGAAGTAGAAGGTGAAGCTCTTGCTTCATAGTTCAAACTAGATTCTACCCTCATTGCTTCCATGGTGTCATCGATGATGGGTAGTGTGTAGTACCTAGACTGTGGAGCTTCATTCCATATGACTGGTAACAAAGAGCTCTTCAGTCACTTGGAGGAGAAGGATCTACAAATGCATATCGATATGGGTGATGATGGGAGGTATAACACAACCGATATTGATACATTTACCTTTTAGAGGGAGTCTAGTTCTCTAGTCACTTTGTGAGATTTTATGTATGTTCTAGGTTTGAAGAAATTTGTTTTTGTTACCATGTTGGAGGATAAAGGCTATGATGTGATATTTAGTAAGAGAAAGGCGTTCCTTTGTCACATAGCCACAGGAAAGGTGAAGCGGATAGGGGGTTCGAGTGAAGAACCTCTACAAATTGGAGATATAAGACTACGCTTCGTTGAGCACTAAAGCAAAGAAGGTGCAAAGACGAGACATTGGTGAGTTGTGGCACAAGAGATTAGGTCACTTACATCATGGTGCTTTGAAGATATTGCAACAAATTTCTACAGGGCTTCCCAAGGGTACACTAGAGAAGAGAGACACATTAAAATGGTGTACATTGGGGAAGTACACCAAATATTCCTTTCATGACAAAGACAGTTGAGCATAGGTGATCCTTGATCAAGTTCACTCAAATGTGTGTGGACCATTCTCGAGAGCATCCACGACCAAGCATAGGTATTATGTAATATTTGTTGATGATTCTTCTTGTAAGCATTAGATTTTATTCATGCAGAAGAAATATCATATGTTTGCTAATTTTAGTGAATTTAAAGCACTTGTTGAGAAAGATATTGGCAGGAAATTTAAATCTCTCATAAGTGATAATGTTGTATAGTATGTGTCGAATGCGTTCAAAAAATTTTGTGCATTAGAAGGAATTTGATGGGAGTTGATAACACCTCATAACCCATAGAAGAATGGGGTGGCTAAAAGGGAGAACAAAAGTATTGTGGGAGTAGTGGGGATGATGTTGCATGATCATAACCTACCATTACACTTATGGGCTAAAGCATGCAACACATTTGTTCACTTGTAGAACAAAAGCCCTCATTGAATTCTCGAGATGAGTACACAAGAAGAGGCTTTTATAAGGAAGAAACCAGATGTGGTACACTTTAGGATATTTGGTTAATTAGTCTATTGTCACGTTACCAAAGATGCATGGAACAATATAGAGCCAACAATTGAGTTGGGCATATTTGTGGGGCACACTGATACAACTCACAACTATTGGGTGTACCTGCCAACCACATGATGATTGTGGTTCGCAGAGATGTGAAGTTCAATGAAGAGAAGGCCATGAGATTTTCCCTTGAGAGCGGGATTCAACTACATGTGCTTGAGGAGATTTTAGCTCTAAAGGAGGAACCTCAATATTATGTAGAGCAACCACATGTACAGGATCATGGAGTGGAAACACCCACTCATGGAGAGTCTTCTGGAGATGATAGAAAGTGCACTAGAGAGGATGATAGGTTATTTCATGATGCTATAGAGAATGTGGTAGCACCCACATCACAACATAGGCAAAGGAGGTCACCAGAGATGTACAATGGCTACATGGCTCTAATGAGCATGAGTGTAGAGATTAAGCCATCCTCTTTTGGAGGAAGCAATTCGAAAACTAGTTTGGGTTGATGCCATGGTTGAGGAGTATGACTCCATTATCAAGAACATTGTTTGGGAAGTGGTCTCAAGACCAACAGACAAGTCAGTGGTGAGTTCCAGATGGATTTATAAGGTAAAGAAAGTAGTTGATCGTAGTGTGGAGAATCATAAGGTCAGGTTTGTGGTCGTAGAGTTCTCTTAGGTGGAGGGGATTGATTAAGCTAAGACTTTTTCACCTGTAGTAAGGTATTCATCAATTAGATCCATTCTATCATTGTCAATGCAGATGCGATGGAAGATACAATAGATGGATGTAAAAACATCAAATTTAGGAAGAGGTGCATATTGAGTAGCCTGAAGGATTTGAGACCTTCAACAAAGAGTCGCATGTGTGTAGACTCAAGCAAGTGTTGTATGGACTAAAACAAGCACCCTGTGCTTGGTACACCAGGATCAACATCTATTTCACCGGGTTGGGCTTCACCAAAAGTGAAGCAGATGCGAACCTTTACCATATTGTGGTTGAAGGTAAATTGTTGATCATTATTTTATATGTCGATGATTTGGTTTTGACAGGTGATGATAAGCTAATCAAGTCTTGCAAAGAGGATCATGCAAGAGAGTTCAAAATGAAGGAATTGGGGCTCATGCACTACTTTATGGGGATGGAAGTATGGTAAGGAGATGAGGAACTATTTGTCTCTCAGGGAAAGTATGCCAACGAGATACTGAAGAAGTTCCACATGGAGAGCAGTAAACCCATGGAGACTCCTCTAGCTGGTAACTAGAGGAAGGAAGATGCTACTTCCAGTGAAGTAGTGGAGGATACTATTTATAGAAATCTTGTGGTTTCTGTTATGTATTTGGTGAACACATGACCGGACATGTGTTATGCAGTAAACTAGCTTACTCAAGCTATGGTTAATCTGACCAAACTGTATTAGAAGGAAACCAAACATGTGTTGAGATACCTCAGAGGCACCACTCAGTTTGGTCTTTGGTACAAATGGACAAAGGGAGTGAAGCTTCAAGGCTTCACCGATGCAGATTGGGTAGGGAGTCCATCTGATAGGAAGAGCACATTAGGTGGGATCTTTAGTATTGGGTCAAAAACTGTTTCTTAGTGCAAGAGGAAACAGAGATCAGTTGCACCCAGTTCAATAGAAGCAGAGTACATGGCTGCTAGTGAAGAAGCTTGTGAGGCTATCTGTGTGAGGAGTATTCTGGTTGGTTTGTTTGGTCAGCAGATGGATCCAACAATGATTTACTGTGACAATCAAAGTTGTATCAAACTCTATGAGAATCTAGTTTTTCATGATCAGTCCAAGCATATTGATATTTGGTATCACCATCTTCGATACTGTGTTCAAAGTAGAATCATGTTGCTGGAGTACATTCCCATAGAGGAGCATGATGCAAATATTTTGACAAAGGCCTTACCAAGATGGAAATTTGAGTTTCATAGAGGCAGGATCGAAGTAGCAGATAATCCCTTTCTTGTTGACAGGGAGAGTTAAAAATAACAACAAGAAATCCTAATTTAATTTTTCCTTGAATTAAATAGGAATTAAATTAAATTCTTATTCTTATAGAAACTTGTAATATTTAACTAAGTTAATTTGACTTAGTTGACTCAGTAAATTCGATTTGAAAGCCTATCTAGAGTCATGTAGAGTGATTCCTAAATTTTAAGGCCCCAGGTTGAGTTCTTTTCAGTTGTAATTAATTAACTCAGTCTAATAGAGTTATAGTCAGTTAAACTAGTTCAAATAGTTAGAGGAGCTAGTGAGAGGTCAAGTGAATTTAATTGAATTTAATTCAGATGTAGTGGTCAATCAGATAACTGAAGATTCATTCATAAATAACTCATGCATGTCAGTTCGGAGGAAGACCCAATTGATATTAGAGTTCAGGGACAGTGTACTATCAGTTGTATAATTCTTCGAGTTGAACATATGGTGCATGCAATCAGTAGAATGCCTATGATGAATTGCATAGTTGTGGTGAGGGGTTTTCCCAATTAAATATGGGCTAATTCTCTTAGGAATTTCTTAAGGAAGTAGGGTGTTGGTAGACAACATATTTGGCTAAGTGTTTGCTTGAGCTAGTTTGTGAAGCAGAGAGATAGATTGCACTTGTGCAAGAATTGATTCGATTGAAAAAGCATTGTATTTTCTTCTCAGATCTTCTGGTTAATGAAATATAGATAGTCAGGGTTTTGATCAGTTGCTTTCCCTATAGAAATATTGTGTTATGTGCGATTCAAATTCTTCCTTTTCTGTTTAGTGTTTTCAATGATCAATTTTCATTTCAGATGATGAGTAGAGTAGAATCTTGTCTGATGTTTTAGCATATCACATAAGTTGTTGAATCTACAAGTAAAAATCTAGAAAATTGGAAAAGGCATTAAAAAGGCAAAAAGGAATTTTTGGCACACTTATTTATGAAAATAAAGGAAAATAGGAGAAAAGGGAGGTGGAAGGTCATAGGTTGCATGTGAAGAGGAAAAAGAAGGAAAACAATGGAAAATGAAGAAAATAGAGGCCTCATTGATAAAAAGGCTTCTGAGGATCAATCGGTAGGATGGGTTAGTGTAAGCTTGGTCAGTTCAATTTTGGAGCTCTCTCATTATTCTCTCTCTCTCTCTCACTCTTGGACACTTAGAATTTTCTTGGAGCACTCTAGCTTTGGAGCAAGGAAGGAAAAACAAGCAAAAGGGGAGGAAGGAAAGAAAGGAGAAAGCAAGGAAGAGAAAGATCAAGCAACTTTTGCAGGAATACTTGTAGGTAACATATTGCATGTTTGATTTCCTAGCTAATTTTGACAGGCATGGCTTTACATATTGGTGTATGGTTCTCTTGATGTTTGTGGCATGATCTTGTCGGGTTATGACAATGGTGTTCAACCTAGCCCTTCCTTTTTCTGGATGCCATGGTGTGTTACGATGTTGATCTCGGTTTTGAACTTTGGAATTGCTGGATGGATTTTAGAATCTAGGGTGAAGGTGGTCTGAAGGTTCATTCCCAAAGGCCTAGGAATCCCTTGACTGGTTTTGAAAGGATAGATGGTAAAGCCTGAGGGAGGTGTCTTGGTTTAGGGCCTAATGATCTGGGATTGGATTATTGTAAAGCTCGAGAGACAAGGGGATAGAAAATTCCTCAAGGATAGTGATGGAATCTGGATTAAATTCCAAGTTTGGTTCGGTTTTGTGATCGGAGCACTGATTTTGGTGTGATCACGGTTTGGTGAGGGTGGAGGTGTTTTAACCTCTGCATTCCCTTGGTTGTTTTTAGATCAGCTTATCCATGATATTTAACATTCATGCTTGGAATATTGAATAAGGGTGACTGGATGAAAGAAAGATTTAGTTCAGCCATGGCGATGAATGAGTGGTGCGTGGAAGTCCCAAACCTGGTCTGATTTGCTTATGTTTAATAAAATCTAAGTTCACTCGATTTTTTAATTCTTGATATGTGGATTTAATGGTTGATATATGATTGTTATTTTCATCGTTTAATTCTGGTTATAGGCATGGTTATATGACTGGTTATTTTCATGGTTATTTCATGTATTTACTTCTAACTAAAAGGATAATGGATGCAAGATCTAATTGATGTCATAATAGTTCAAGGGAGAAGGTGGTGATCCTTCTTGTCATGTATCATAAGAGGTTTCAGTCATTCATGCTATGTCTTGTATCCTAGACTTGTAGATTGCATTAAAGCCAAGTGTTTGACAGAATGCCAATCCCGGTTGGGGATGGTCAGACCTAGTCTTGGAATTAGTTTTTGGTTTATTTTTCTTGTGGTTTATTGGTTTAACATGTTTTTAATGGATTTTGGAACTTACAACATTTTTTGGGCAATGGACGAAATTATGGGCTTAAAAAGTTCCTTAAATCCCGTGGACTCTAGCACAGGTCTGCCAAAAATAGTCCTTAGACATAGCCATGCATACTTATAGGAGTGTCCATAGCTCTCTAGATGCTAGCATGCCCATATCATGGTAGCTTCCAGAGGTTTAATAGCTTAAAAACTCAGTGGGACCTAGGGGCATGATACCTGTGTTGTTGGGATTGCTACTGAGAGTGTTGTTGCGAATGTGGAAGGTATGTTTGATGGGTTTCCATTCGTTCCACTTCCTTAAGGATACCTAGGAGGTTGAATCATATCATAGTAGCCTCTCATCACATGTTTACCCTGGTTGGGCGATTACTTAGGTAGCTATGGGAGGAGGGTGTTGCAATCCTCATGAATGTTGCAAGGGAATTCGTCAACTTGAAAGGCATGACTAGCCATTCAAAAATTCCCTCCTTGGCTTTGATGGTAGTCTTCCACACATCATAGGGTTCTATTGGTACCTAGTGATACCCAAACTTCAAGTCAATCTTGTTGAAATATTTAACCCCCTTAAGTTGTTCCAGAAGGTCATCAATCTGTGGGATTGGATACCTATTCCCAACAATGATCTTATTCAATGCGTAATAGTTAATACAAAGTCTCCAAGTCCCATCCATCTTCTATACCAACACGATTGGGCTCCCATAGGGTGAGGAACTTGTCCTGATGTGCCATTTATGCAACAACTTCGGAATTGACTCTTGATTTCATCATTATCCAAAACATGGTTTATTGGGTAGTGGTGTTCCCAGGGTCAGATCGATGGAGTGCTTGACTTGACAGTGAGGGGTACCCCTATGGGTGAGGTGAATATGTCCTTGTACTCCTCCATGACCTTGTCCATTTGTTGTTTCCGTATGAAGGAGCCCCATCTAGAGGTCATGGATATGGCCATGATCTTCTTCTTAACCTAATGGTGAATCATAAGGAAGAAAAATTTCCAGGTCTAGGAAGTGATCTTACTACATTGCTTCACTGAGATTAAGAAGATGGTGGTAGGCAGTGGTACCTCCAGTATCTTATATATCTTATTTCCCAAAGTAATAATAACAGTACGAGGCCTAGACTCATACACAACATGATGCTTCCACAAGTATAGTTGGCCTAATAATACATCACAAACTTCAAGAGGAGCAACATCACACAATACCTCATCTATGAAGGGCTTGATGTTATAGGGAAGGTGACACTACTAGCTGACACAGAGATCTCATCCTTGGTGAAGCCACTCGGTATTGTACAATTGTGAGTATGGAATGGTCAGTAGGCCTAAATGGTTTGTGAAATTTGCTGAAATGAGGTTATGTTGCCTTTTTCTATTGGCAATGAATTGTAGTGAGGAACCCTTCACCCACATCTATGAGTGGAAGAGACACTCCCCATCCTCCAGATCTTCAAGCTCAATCTTATAGATCTTGGTGGTGGCAACGGTGGCACTGGGCTCTGCATCAATAATATGATTTCCTTTGTCATTCCCCTTTTCGTATTTTGACTCAGAGTCAGAACATTCATCCGATTCAGAAACCTTTAGCTTAGCCACCAATGACTTCTTGGCTCAACACTCACTTGTGTTGTGAGTGGAGCTCTTATCGAACTCACACCATTTTCTTGTGTCCTTCTTTGTATTCGTGGTGTTTCTATTTGCTTGCAACTTTGGTGGGTTGTCCTAGGTCAATTCACCTTGGCTTTGTCCTTTGTTTTGTGCTTCTAAGGTTCCTTTTCCTTATCTTGGATTCGTAGATCCAAAGTCTCGCTTCTTTTGTTTAAATTTTTACTTGATCTTGACAGCGTATCGATAGGCGGTGCTTGTCGAGGAGATGTCCAGGAACTCCATCTCTTCCTGGATGTACTTATGTATAAAATCAAAGTACTTGAGTACCAAACGCTGCTTAGAATCCTTGATACCCAACTTCATGTGAAGGGTATGAAAAATATTTGTCAAATCTGAAATGTCTTGGTCCTTCCTTGTCATAGTGTTTTCCACTTTATGTATTTATGTTCATAGCTCCCAATAGGGTAATACTGCTCCTTGATGGCATCTTGGAAATAATTCCAAGTGGATGTGGCTAAAAATGGTGAAGGTTCCCTCTGATCCCTCTATTCATAGTATGTTTCCCACTAGTCCTTGACATGGGGGGCGACTTTAAGGAGTGCAAAAGTAATATTTTCTAGATTGGAAAAATCATGGACCGAAAAATATCCTTCTAACATATTTAACCATTTATCTACAACATCTGCATATGTTTGGCCTTCAAGTATGGGGATGTCAAAGTTGACTTTTACCTTAATGGGAGTAGCACCTCTAGAGTGGCTACTCAATGAATATGTGACACCTGTGGGTAATTGTTGAAGGATCTGGGCAATGATGTCCATCATCGTGTTCCTTTGTCACCCAAGGGCTTCTTTGAGAAATATTTTGAAAATATTTCCTACTCCCTCATCTTTCATTTCTTCTACCATGGGAGGATGTGAGGGTTTACAAGGTTGGTCTAGCAAAGGTTCAACTAGTTTGAGCCTAACTCCTTATACCCTAACCTCATTAGGGACATGCAAAGAAAAATAGAGAAAGAGAAAACCACTTTGATACCACTGATTTGGACTCATGCAGGAACACAACAAAATAAATATATAAATATGAACACAAATATGCAATAAAAATAAAAATTCATTTTATTTATTTGAATAACTGAGATATGTTTACATATAGAATGGAAATAGACTAGCTTGGGTGATGGTAGCTTATTTCTGAGAAGAGATTTGGGAGCTACTTGCCTCTGAACTATGTTACATGAGGTTCAAGGGTCTCTTTATTATTTAACAACAAGGGGAAATCCTAAATAACCAAAACCCTAATCTTAGGAAATGGAACGCCAAGAGTTTGTGGGACCCGTGGGGGTTAGTTGGGGATTCATCTTCCGAGGGTTACAAATTAATCATATGATCTCTGTTTGGTGCGTACAATACCTCTATATAAAGATATCTTTGAGTACTATAGGATTTGCAATAGGCCCTTGCCTATAGCCATGGGCTTGATGCGGACCTAAAAAAAATAAAATCTATTTAGGGGGTCAAAACAGTTTCGAAAGTTCAAGACCCAAAAACCTACTAAAAACAGCAAACATTGCTATAATCAAGGAAACTGATGAAACTGACTAGAGGTCTAGGTGGAATAGGCTGGTGGCCACCAATATCCACTTGAATCACCCAAAATAAGGAAACATGGTAGCTGCAATACGTGATTTATGGATCCTTATCTAGCCAAAGTAAGTGACACGTGACAGTACATCAAAATAACTGCATGATACATAGTTATTCCTTTTTCAACATGAATTCATAGTGTATTGTTTGGAGTTGGCAGAGAGTGTAGCTTAACAGAATCTATGAGACAAAGAACTTTATGTCATTTAATCAAAGAACTAGTGTAGGTCCTTTTCTAATTAACACATGTAATTGTTACAAGAGCTACACACAAGGAAGCTATCATATCGTTTGTGCATGTCAAGAGCTAAAAAAAACTCATCATATAGCTAAAATCAAGGAGTACTAAAAAAAAGTAAACATTTTTCTTTCTATAACGAGAGTGATTTTTCATTGTGGTAGAACATTAGTGTTAATTCTTGTAGTAAGAGCTTTAATCCATGTACTTTAAGCATTAAAATAGGTAATTAAGTGTAACCATTAAATATTATACCACGAAATCTTTGTGATGACAACAAGTGGCATAGAAACTTTTCATAAAATTGAGTATCAAAGCATTCAAGAAAGGAGAAATGCTTACAGTAGGCATATATAGGAAAACTGTGTGGATTTGGAAATTCTTGTGGAGGAGTGGGAATTTGTTTTGTTTTTTATCGAACACAATTTTTTGTACATGGTGGAACCTCTTATTTCTGCAACCTAATGTGAAGGATACTAACTATGGTTCATAAGGCTCCAAATTAATTAAGGATTAGTACTATTATCAACAAAAGCTCCATTGTTGATAATTTTAATACTTTTCGACATCTATTCGACAAATTGGCGTGCAATTAAGACATCATTTGTGTGCTTAATAGCATTTATTATAACACATTGTGTAATGATTATTAGTTGTAAACAAATCAAGAATATTGTATCCATCCATATTATAAAATTGTATTTTCAACATTTGTTAGGTGAATCAACACATAATCATGACATCATTCAAGTGCTTAATAGCATTTACTAGTTGTAAACAAATCAAGAAGGCACATAGGGCTCTGTAACCAATATCTGTCATACTATATTGAAAGGATGTGTGAACCCCTTTCACACACTACCCCATTCCATGGTAAACGTTTTGGAGAAATGTTACATAGACTCAATCAACCTCCCATAGCATGGATTAGTGGATACTAAAAAATTAAGTAAGACCTAATCCTATGATTGACAAAAGCTCCCCTGACAGTGAATGTGAGCCTTTTTAACATTTATTTTGTGAATCTATGTGTAATGAGGACATCATTCAAGTTATTAATAACATCTTAAAAAATTAATTAAGAATTAACCCTATAATTAAAAAAAATCTCCCTTCCTAGTAAACATAAGTATTTTCGACATTTATTTGGTGAATATATGCACAATTAAGACATTGTTTGAGTGCTTAATAACATTTACTCTAACATGTTGTGTAATGATTGCTAGTTGTAAATAAATCAAGAAAGTCATATCCATCCATATTATAAAATATTATTTTCGGAACTTATTCCACAAATCAACATGTAATTAGGAGATATCTCCAACACTTAATAACATTTATTGGTTGTAAACAAATTAAGAAGGTGCAAAGGTCTCCATAGGTAGTATCTATCATAACAAATTGAAAGGATGTGTGGACCCCATCCACACATTTCCCCTTTTTGCCTAAACATTTTGGCAAAATTTTACATAGACTCAATCAAACTACCCTAGTATGGTTTAACATATATTAAAAAAATAATTAAGACTTAATTCTACAATTAATAAAATCTTGATTGCTAGTAAATGTAAGTCTTTGACATTTATTCAGTGAATCAAGCCATAATCAGGACATCGTTCAAGTAATTAATAACATATTAAAAAATTAATTAAAGCTTAATGGTATGGTTAACAAAATCTATCCTCTCGGTAAATGTAAGTCTTTTCAGCATTTATTTAGTGAATCGACATGTAATCAAGGCATCATTCAAGTGCTTAAGAACACTTAATAGAACACATTGTGTAATGATTATTGGTTTAAATAAATCAAGAATATTTTATCCACCCATATTATAAAATAGTCTCCTCAACATTTATTTAGTGAATCGGTGTGTAATTAGGACATTGTTCAAGTGCTTAATAACATTTATAGGTTGCAAACAAATCAAGAAGGTATATAGGGCTCTGCTGCCAGTATCTATTGTAGCATATTAGAAGGATGTTCAAAAGCAGGATATGTCTAGGATAACCATTGTTCCCTCACTTCCACACCTCCACACACATTCCCCCTTTGCTCATATCAACCTCCCTCAATGTAGATTAATGGATATTAAAAAAATGTTTAAGGATCAATCTTATGACCAACAAAATTCTTTTCATATCTTAATGGAAAGTACTACCAAAATCATTAGCGTTCATACTAGAGTAACACCACTACATATAGAACCAAATTTCGATGAAATAGTCCAACATTATGTCCCATACTGTTGCAAAGGACAAGAAGAATGTAATTCTTTTTAATTTTGTTTATGTAAAGTCCCTGTGTTAGTCATAATTCTGATGACATATCTTTAGGGCATCGTAATTCTGATAACAGTCGGAATTTTACTTCCGAAGACTATATGAACATTTTATATCGCATCAGAATTCCGACGTAAAGTATATATGGAGTCGGTATTCCGACAAACATTAGTTTGTTTGTTTGTTTTGCCATCTTTGACTTTGACTAGTCATCTGACATTGGAATTTTGACAATAAATAAATATATACATATCTTGCATGTAGGAGATGTTGTGTCATATTTGATATAAGTACAATAATTATGAAAGGTTATACGGTCTTTTTCATGAGAAAAAACCATATTTTGTTTTATATAATTTTTTTTGTGGCTCGGAAGAATGTCAAAAAACATTATATGGGGAACTAATTAGCTAGGGGTTGATAATGGTAAATGCTATTTCCCTTGCACTCTTTACAGGTGCGCATGTCAATGAAGAATTTCACTTTTTACAACTAATAATTATTTTTAGGAGGAATGGCCACATTGAAAGGGGGAACGAATATCATCCAGTGATAACCTATTTACGAATAATTACATATTTTTTTCTTTATCTTAATTGTACTTCTAAATTTTTTATTGTTATAATATTTTTTCTGTCGACTAATTTCATGTGTGTTTTTTGTAGTTATTATAAATTATAGCTGTCCCCTAGGTATTGTGATCTAAATGCACCAATAATAATACTAGAAATAATGTTCTACAAGTTGAGGAACTTGGAGAGAATATTGAAAACCAAGATAATGATCCTATGGATGAAGATGAAAATAATAACATAGTTCAAGATGATGAGACAAATGAATTAATCCAAGACTTGTTCAGTGATCATGAGAATGATGACATTATTAATTCTGATGATGAACCTCTGCTAGAGAAGGCAAGGACACCACTTTATGAAGGCTCAAGAGAAAATATTATCTCTGCTACATTAATGTTGGTGAACTTAAAGGTTTTGAATGGTTTGTAAAACACTTGTATGACACAGATCCTAAGGTATAATGTAATATGTTTGATCACATGAAAGGTTGACTTTTTTTCCTTTCTTGTTGTGTTAATTAATGTGTAAAATAAGAATTCAATATTTATGATTAATATTCTTTATACTAATTAGTGAATTTTTATGTTGTACTAGATTTTTAGGTGAATTTTTGTTACCATCATCAAGCAAGTTACCTCACACATAGTGAGATTTATATGCCATTATGAAAGAAATTAGAATGGAGTATCAAGATATAGATGCATGTCGTAATGATATTATTATATATTATGGACAAAATGAATCGAATTTTTTCTCCCAAAATGTGACAACAGTAGATATCAAACCGATCAAATAACAAAAAAGGTGCCTCAAAACGTTCTTCATCATATTTGTGTTTGCAGTGATTGTTCAAGTGTGAAAGCATAACATAGTTTATGGATTAACATACAGAGAAGAGAGGTGGAGATGGCTTTCTTCGAATGCATACATATGGCTATGAATTTAGGGAAATTTAGGAAAAATGGCAACATTTTAAGGATGAATCTCATAATGTTAGGCTTTCGTTGGAAACTTCCAATGTTAATCCATTTGGAGAGCTTAGGTATATTTACTAAACATGGGAAATTTTTGTTATCAACAATAAAATTCCTCCTTGGATTTCAATAAAGAGGGAGAAATTATGTTCTCAATGTGGTTCACGGACATTGGGTGGCTACTACATCCACAGGAAAATCTGGGCAGGTCAACCCAAAGGGATCTACTTATCGACCAAACTAGCAGGGCCTAACCCTAAGAGTATTGAGGAGATTTAAACTTGTGACCTCCCAATTGGCAAGGTAATTAGCAATGAGAACTCGGCCAAATGAACTATCCCTTGGGGCTTAAGGGAGAAATTATGTTGAAAATGATTTTTTTTGGTATTTGTTTAAATTAAATTTTCAAATATTGTAACATTTTCATTTGTCTTGTTTGTTGCATAATATGTTCTTTTATTTATTTACTTATATGTACATATCATAGTAGTAATTATGTGTAATTTCAAACAATTAGGTAAGTACCAAGTTAAAGATGTGAATGTATATATCGAGCCTCTTATTGATGAGTTAATGAATTTATGGGTTGAATGTTTAAAATGGCAACAAGAAATGCTAAAAATAGAAGTGCTCAAATCAGCATTGCTATAAATAGAATTTCGGGATACATTCCAATTTTAGTTAGTCCCTAAACTAAAATTGTGAATTAAAATTCGAATTTTATCTTAGCAACTGTTTGTAAAATAATTAATTAATTCATCTTGAGTTAATTAGTTGTAGGAAATCAAACATGAAGTCTATGTGAAGACATGCAACAATTTCTCCATTGATTGAGGAAGCTATCCCTTGATTAAAGGAGATCAGGATGATTTGTACTTTGAGTTGTAATTAGTTAGCTCAGTTAATTGAGTTAAGTCCAGTTAGATTAGTTCAAATAGTTTGTTGAACTAGTTGTGAGTTCAGTTAGTTAATGCATGCCTGCATGTAATTGCTACACTTCAGATAACTAAATATTCTCTCATAAATAACTCATGCATGTCAATTTATATAGAGACCCAGTTGAGATCAGATGACGAGACAATGTACTATCAGTTGTAGTAATATTCTATGGAGGATATCTCTTGCATGCAGAAGGAATTCATTCCTTGGAGATTGTGCAGTTACTTTTGGGTTTGGTGAGTGTGTGATGAGGCCAATTCACACAGGTGGCAGCATTGGACCCCAAGGAAAAATACGCAAGGAAATAGGAGGCTTGGAGGGCTAATGGAAGGCATATCTTGTGTCTATTCAGTCTATGAGTTGTATTGTTGGATTGTACTGAGAACTGGATAGTTTGTGAGTTGATTCTTTGTGTAATCTGAACACATTTCCACTTGTATGATAATACAGAGATCGAGGATTTTAGCCAAGGATTTCCCTAGAGTATTCTTCTGTGTTCATGTGTGATTGCTTTCTCATTCTTAGTTATATGTGTTCTATTTGATGTTGCCCAAAATTGATTAAGCTTCTACAAGTTTGTTGTAGAAGTAGATCTTGTATTTTGCTTTAGTATATTGCATAATCTGTTGATCTACAGTGGGAAATTCTACATGGTATCAGAGCAAAGGTGATTAAAGCGAAGAAAAATATACAAAGAAGGGAGAAGTTCGAATTTTCAAGTTCCTGATTATAGAATTCAAATTCTTATCACATCTCAAATTTCACCAATGGCGTTCAACGATTTAAGACTCGAGTATGCCCTTGATGGCAACTCGAATTATATAGCCTGGAAGGATCACATGGAAGCAGTATTAAAGGACAATGGTCTAAAGGACTTCGTTAATCAAGAATTCCCCAAGCCAGCAGTAGCTAATGCTACAGAATTGGCAGAATGGAAGAAATGTGTGGCTAAAGCGAGGAGAATCCTTCTGGAGGGAGTTCGAAACCACATAGTCTCGAGTCTCCATGGGAAGGAGACATCGTTTTCAATGTGGAAAACATTGAAGGATCTATATCAGAACAACAGTGATCAGAGGAAGCTGGCGCTAAAAGACAAGCTTTGGAAAATCATGTGTGAAAAGGGCAACACGATCTCTGCATATCTGAACAAGCTTGCCACCTGTAGGAATGAGCTTGGAAGTGTAGGGATCATGATAGCTGATGATGACATGGTGAGTCTTGCTCTCCTCGGTCTTCCTAAGAGCTGGCATAGCTACCAAGGCTCGGTTAATGGAAGAGAGAAATTGCCAGATTGGGAACGAATTTGGTCGGATCTGATGCAGGAGGAGATAAGAAGAAGCACCAGAGATGGATCTTCATCAAAGGAAGATGATGAAGAAAATCTAGCCTTAGTGAGTAAGGCAAGGAAAGGGAAAGGGAAGGTGTCCCATCCCAAATCCAGTTCTTCCCATGGAGGGAAGAAGTTTGAAACATCGAAAGTGTGATGCTTTCATTTTCATGACGTGGGCCATTATGCTATGAATTATCCACAGAAGAAATCGAAGAAGGGATTCTCGAAGGGATCAGAAGGTGATGCACTCGCCTCATAGTTCGAATTGGATTTCTCACTCATTACATGCATGGTTACATGCATTGTGGGATGTGTTTAGTACTTGGATAATGGAGCCTCTTTCCACATGTCTAGCAATAATAATTTTTTAAGTATCCTGGAGGAGAAGGATCTCTAGATGTGGATCGAGATGGGTGATGATGGAAAGTACCATGTTTCAGGTGAAGGTATGGTTTTGTTTCAGAGGGAGCATGGAGCTCTTCTCACCCTGATTGATGTAAAGTATGTATCAGGTATAAGAAGAATCTTGTGTCTGTCGCTATGCTAGAAGATAAAGGCTATGATGTAGTCTTTAGTAAAGGAAAGGTATTCTTGAGGCATATCGGTACTAGCATACCAAGAGGATTGGGATTTGAGTAGAATCTCTACAAGTTGGAGGTAGACAACTGTGATGCATTGAGTTCCAAAGCAGAGGTGGTGCAAATCCAAGATGTTGGCGAGCTATGGCATAGAAGATTGGGCCCCTTGCACCATGGAGCCTTGAAGATCATGCAGCATATTTCTACCGGACTTCCCAAGGGAAAACTGGAGCATATGGATACATGAAAAGGTTGTACCTTTGGTAAGTATGTGAAATCTTCCTTTCAAGATAGAGACAGTAGACTTGGAGCAATCCTGGAGCGAGTTCACACAGATGTATGTGGACCATTCTCTACAACCTCCACCACTAAACAAAGGTACTATGTTAATTTTATTGATGATTTTTCTCATATATGTTGGATCTACTTTATGCAAAAGAAGGATCAAACTATATTGAGGTTTTGTGTGTTTAAAGCCTTGGAAGAGAAAGAATCTGAAAGAAAATAAAAGCCTTACGTAGCGACAATGGTGGAGAGTATGTCTCCCAACAGTTTAAGGACTTCTACACTGTAGAAGGAATTAAATGGGAGTTGACGAAACCTCATAACCCGCAACAGAATGGGGTGGCCAAAAGGAAGAACATATCGATTGTGGGAGCAACTCGAGTGATGTTGCATGACTAAAGCCTAGCACTTCATTTGTGGGCTGAGGCATGTGATACATCATTATACTTGCAGAACGGAAGCCCGCACCGTATACTAGGAATGAAGATACCTATGGAGGCCTTTTCCGGGAAGAAACTAGATGTGAGTCTCTTCAAGATCATTGGATCATTGGTTTATTTCCATGTGACCAAAGATACCCTGAGGAAGCTAGATGCAAAGATGAGTTGGGGATACTTGTGGAGTACACAAATACACCCCACAACTATCGGGTGTTCCTGCCTACTAGTCAGAGGACAATGGTACATAGATATATGAAGTTTGACGAGTAGAAAGCCATGCGAGTATAACTTAAGAGGGAGCTCAAGTTGCATGCAAAGGAGGAACTTTCAGTTCCTAAGGAGGAGCAGCCTCAAATTGATGCGGGGCAGCCGCATGCAGAGGATCCGAAAGTGGAGACATCCAATCATGCTGAATCTTCCATAGATGGGCAGAAACGCTCAAGGGAAGCTGACAGGTTGATGTTGGATGCATGGGAGAATGTGGGACAACCATATCCTCAATGCAGATAGAGGAGGTCACCCAAGCACTACACTGGTTACATGCCCCTGGTTGGGGAGTGTGTAGAGTCCGAACCTTTTTCATTCGAGGAGGCAGTTCAACAACTAGTCTAGGTTGATACAATGGTAGAGGAGTATGACTCTATCATTCGAAACAATGTGTGGGATGTTGTCCCATGACCTTAGGACAAGTCAATAGTAAGTTCCAGATTGCTTTACAAGGTAAAGCAGACATTTGATGGCAATGTTGAGAAACATAATGCAAGTTTCGTTGCTCATGGTTTCTCACAAGTCGAGGGGATCGACTATGCTGAGACCTTTTCTCCTGTAGCAAGGTACTCATCTATCAGATCTATGTTGGAACTATCAACTTAGATGAGTTGGAAGATCCATTAGATGGATGTGAAGACAACTTTCCTCAATTGGAATATTGAGGAAGAGGTGTACATTGAGCAGCTAGAAGGTTTTGAGGCCTTCGATTATGAGTTGCATGTGTGCCAACTCAAGAGGGATTTGTATGGGTTGAAGCAAGCACCTCGTGCTTGGTACACCAGGATCAACAACTATTTCACTGGGTTAGAGTTCACCAAGAGTGAAGCAGATGCGAACCTTTACCACATCATGGTAGAAGGTAAGCCATTGATCATTGTTCTTTATGTGGATGATCTGATTTTGACAAGTGATGATCAGTTGATCAAGTCTTGTAAGGACCTTGCAAGAGAGTTCGAGATGAAAGACATGGGTCTTATGCACTACTTTCTAGGCATGGAAGTGTGGCAGAAAGATGGGGAAGTATTTGTGTCTCAAGGAAAGTATGCCAATGAGATACTCAGGCACTTCCACATGAAGAAGTGCAAGCCCATGCAGACTCCTCTAGCTAGTAACTGGAGGAAGGAGGATGCCACTTCAGGTGAGGTAGTAACTACTACTATTTGTCAGCAGCTGGTGGGTTCATTGATGCATCTAGTGAACACATGACCAAACTTATGTTTTGTGGTGAACTAGCTGAGTCGAGCTATGCTTCAACCTACCAAGCTGTTTTGGAAGGTAGCAAAGCATGTGCTGAGATACCTCAAAGGTACATCTCAATATGGATTTTGGTACAGATAGACAAAGGGAGTGAAGCTTTAGGGCTTCACAGATGCAGATTGGGCAGGGAATCCATCAAACTGGAAGAGCACATCTGGAGGAATATTCAACCTTGGTTCAGCGGTAGCTTCTTGGTACAGTAAGAAACAGAGGTCAGTTGCACTTAGCTCAGTATAGGTTGAATACATGGCTGCTAGTTAGACAGCATGCGAGGCCATTTGAATGCAGAAGATTCTAGTGGGATTGTTTGGTCAGAGGATAGATCCAACTGTGATCACTACGATAATCAGAGTTGTATCAAACTCTCTGAGAATCCATTTTTTCATGACAGGTCCAAGCACATTGATATCCGGTACCATCATCTTCAATATTGTGTGGTCAAGAGGATCATGTTGTTGTTGTACGTTTCAATCGAGGAACAAGATGCAGATATTTTGACTAAGGCATTGTCAAAATGCAAGTTCGAGTTCCACAGAGATAGGATGGGGGTGACTAATAATCCCTTTCTTGTTGAGAGAGAGTGTTGAAAATAGCAACAAGAAATGCTAAAAATAGAAGTGCTAAAACTAGCACTTCTATAAATAGCATTTCGGGATACATTCCAATTTTAGTTAGTCCCTAAACTAAAATTGTGAATTAAAATTCGAATTTGATCTTAGCAGTTGTTTCTAAAATAATTAATTAATTCATCTTGAGTCAATTAGTTGTAGGAAATCAAACATGAAGTCTATGTGAAGACATGCAACAATTTCTCCAATGATTGAGGAAGTTATCCCATGATTAGTTCAAATAGTTTGCTGACTAATTGTGAGTTCACTTAGTTAATGCACGCATGCATGTAACTACTGCACTTTAGATAACTGAATATTCTCTCATAATTAACTCAAGCATGTCAATTCATACACAGATCTAGTTGAGATCAGATGATGGGACAGTGTAGTATCAGTTGTAGGAATATTCCATGGAGGATATCTCTTGCATGCAGAAGGAATTCATTCCTTGGAGATTGCGCAGTTACTTTTGGGTTTGGTGAGTGTGTGATGAGGCCAATTCACACAAGTGGCAATATTGGATCCCAATGAAAACTGCACAAGGAAATAGGAAGCTTGGAGGGTTGAGGGAAGGCATATCTTGTGTCTATTCTGTCTGTGAATTGTATTGTTGGATTGTACTGAGAGAAGGATAACTTGTGAGCTGATTCTTTGTGTAATCTGAACATATTTCCACTTGTATGATAATACAAAGATCGAGGTTTTTAGCTGAGGCTTTCCCCAGAGTATTCTTTGTGTTCATGTGTGATTACTTTCTCATTCTTAGTTATATGTGTTCTATTTGATCTTACTCAAAATTGATTAAGCTTCCGCAAGTTTGTTGTAGAAGTAGATCTTGTATTTTGCTTTAGTATATTGCATAATATGTTGATCTATAGTGGTAAATTATACAATGACATCACTATTATTGACATCTATAAACCAATAAGGTAGAGGCAATTTTAATTCCATGGAATACTTGTATGGACAATTCACGATGCACAAGGCTTAACACATTTCTATGGTATTTAACGTTCCATTGCACTTTAATAGTATATAATTATTTCAATTAGGTCATATCATGGATGCTTTTTAAACAATCCCTTCATTTATAATTGACATTAATCCATCTCTTGCAGTCTTTCAAACGAAGGGTAAATTTTCATGTCCATTTTGTGATCCTAATATTAAATATCGGCATTCAATAAGTTTAGGAAAGGAGGTGTTTGATGAGTATGGGCACTTACTCTCTAAGAACCATAGGTATTATGCTACTGAAAAGCATCTCTTCAATGGGAAAGAAGATAATGGATTCAAACCACGAAGAATGACACAACAACTATGGAAGTTGGAATAAACATAAATCATCATGATCAAGGACATAGGCATCCACAAGGAATGAAAAGTTATCCCACTCATTTCATGAGGTTTCCCTATTATGAACACCTGAAAATAGCTCATTTATTTAATACAATGCATATTGAGAGGAATGTGATAGAAAATTTATGGTGGATCATAGATGGTAGGAGGGATAAGGAAAAAAACCTCAAAACTTGTAATGACGTTATGGAAGCCAATCATGCAATAAAAAATGGGATATGATCAAATAGCGATGGAGGCTGAAACAAAATTCCATGGTTATTAACATAGAAGCACATAAATGATCTAAAAGAAATCGTTTGAAGATTTAAATATTTCCCACAAGGTTTTCTTAAAAACAAAAATAATTTCTTAACAAAGAAATGTCAATTTGGTGGCCTAAAAACACTTGATTGGTATGCCTTGATTAAGGTAATTTTTTTGGTATATATATATATCTTGGTATATATACATCTTTATGGTTTTTTTTGTCTACTTTGGATTAAACAAATAACGATTCATTTTTATTGTTACATTATGTTCTACCTCTATCTCTCCTAGATGACTTCAAGAACAACGTCAAACAAGTTATATATGATCCTAGAAAATAGATGAGTGTTTTTTCAATTAGTTGTTCAACTTAATGACATGCTTTACTTGTAATATAATATATTATGTTTTTTTGAAACATGTTATTTTATTGTATCATTTGTAGATGGTTGTCATTGAAAGAAATACATAAAGACAATATAAAACATTGGAAGAGAGAAATTCCTTTGGTAATGTGTGAAATGCAAAAGTATCTATATTTGGCATTTTTCAATGCACAAGAACACTACTTCATACACCTAATTGAGAAGATTGAATCATATGGACCTATACATAGAAGGTTAATGTGGATGGTGGAGAGGCACTTGAAATAATTGAAGGCTTTGGTTAAAGAGCACGTCTTGAGGTTTCAATGGTGGAGGGATGTATGGAATATCAATCCATGGTGTATATTACTCAGTAACTTCCTATATTAAAAGCAAATATGCATGTGGATCGCATTTGGGATGTGAACTGCATCAAAAAATTTGAAGGGAAGCACCTGTTAGGGAAAGGTAGAACAAAGAAAGTGAGAGGTAATGATAATATATATATATATATATATATATATATATATATATATATATATATATATATATATATATAACTTTTCAATTTTGTATATAACATATTTTTTTTGTTTTGTTTATTCTTTCATCAATTATTAATATTGACCATGGTAGCTAATATTTATTGGTGAATTATTATTTTCTAATACAATTGCTCAATAGTGGGATGCACCATACTTAAACATTGTAAACAATATTGATTGGATGAAGCCATGGATTGAAATATGTGAACAATGTTATGGTATGTTATCATGGGGGATGAGTGTATTCATGGGTTAGAGATGCTCATCATGCCTGAGATGCCAATTTTGTGCAAATGGAAATTGATTTAGGATTTAATGTTTTGAAAGATAAACATGAAAGCATGTTTCATTTTCACCTTTCAATATTTATTAAGTTATTTTATAAATATAATATTAATGTATTGAATGAAGGTGCTTTTTTTTATAGATACTTTCCAAGTTATATGGATGCATTTATTAATTGACAATGCCTTTTTTATGTGTTTGACATATTGTGGTTGAAACACCATAATGATATGTGTTACAATGGTTGTAAAATTTACATCAAAAAGGTTGGATGAAAAGAGGAAAACTCATGGTTGTGGGATAACTACAATCTTCTAGGTCACTAATGTTTCCTTTATAAGTGACATACATCCAAAAGTCTGAAAATCGATACTATGGGTATTTGGATGACATACTTAAGTCTGACTTTGATTCCTTCAAATTGGTTATGTTGGATGTGAAACAATATAGGCTACAAATGAATGAACATGATACTGATAGAAATATTATTCAACATGATAATGGATTTACCATGGTTAATACAAGGTCATTTGAGCCAAGATCGAATCACTATCCGTGGTTACTCAAAGGTTCTAGGTAGAGTGGGTTGGTCATATGTTGTTATGTATGATCCAAAAGGAAGGCCGATAGAGTATAATGTAGCGAAAGAAGATTATAATGTTGAAGAGGATGATGATGTAGAGGAGCAATTCGTTGATGATTATGTTTCAAATCAAGAAGATGTTGAAGAAGTTCAAGGAGATGTTCAAGATAATGTTCTGGGTGAAGATGAGATTGATGATGTACTTCCAGATGAAGAAATTCAAGAAGTTGTACCAAAATGTAGGAGATGTTGTTCGTCATGATGATATGATTATTGGAAATGATGAAATTGATGATGATTTGATTACTAGAAATGATGAAATTGATGATGATGTGATTATTCGAAATGATGAAATTGATGATAATATGATTATTGGAAATGATTTTGTAGCATCAGATGGTGCTTTAATCTCAAACTTTATGGAGAGGCTAAAACACATGAGATCTCTAGAACCCATAAATCATTTCTGGAAATTCAACATATAGACAACTCAATTAAATTAATTTATCAGTAATTAAAAAAATGCATACGTTTAACTTAGGAGAAACTGATTACTTAAAAGGAATTAATTGAAAAAAAATATTAATTCTCTAGAAACTCACATGGATCAACTTAGAGATTATCTCAGCCATTGATGAGGATTTAATTGTGGTCATTGATTATCTAACTAGAGATTATAAGAGGAGGTCAATGGGGTTGGAGAAGAACACACTTGAGTTCAAGTTCCTTGGCAAAGATCAAGTTTTCAAGTTGCAGTGATTCAACAGAAATAAGTTTGAGTCAGAGAGGGGACACAAAGACAGTGAGGGGTAGAGACAGTGAGGTCGGAGGAAAATTTCCAGTTTTGGTGAGTCAGTGAGAGGAGGCTGATTTGTTTCTCCAGGAAGATGTGCAAATAGCTTCAGAAGAGTAGTTCGATTTGGCTAAAGAGAAGGTCATTTCAGATTCTAGAGGCCAGATATATTTCTCAGAGAGATAGAGAGACACTTCTTGAGTTAGCTACAAGCAAAATGAATTGAGCAACAAAAGATCTAGGTAGCACAAGTTACAAACTGTCCAAAGGTAGCGTGGAAGCCTACGCAAGGGGCTTTGATAGCTAGGTTTGAGTTTTCAGATTGGATTGGGATATCTTGTGGATGAGGGTAATTTCCCTCAGATGTTTTTTTCCAATATTTCTCTCAGAAAGGATTGCTAGTTTGGCATCCATTTTATTGTACTTAAAAATTCACTGCTGCATAGTAAAAAAACCCTTAGATGTTGCACTAGTTTTCCCACATTGGGTTTTTTGGGGGACAATTGTCTAGGAATAACTGTGTCAAATTTATTGTGTGTGTGCATGTTATTTCTCAGTTTCTAGTTTATTTTCTCAGACGTTTTATTTGTGAAGAAATTGCAATGTGAATTATTCACTATTTTTCTAGTAACAAAATAAACTGAATAATAATTTGTTAGTTAGAAGAATAATTTCTAGTTGTTGCATTTCAAGCAAACTTTCACATGGTATCATAACAAAATTGATCAGAAAATAAGCTCAGAGGTAGAAGGAGGAAATCATTAAGATTCTGAGGGAGTCTGTAAACTTAATTTGCAGGTCTACACAGGGCCTAACAAGGCAGTGTAAATTGCTGGCCATGTGGTTTAATTTCTAGTAGCAAAGTGTAGGAAGGGTTGATTTGTCCAAGAAATGATTCTAACAGGTAGAGGTGAGAAGATCAATTTCTTCACATAGTATATTATTGATTTGGGCATAGTTAATTTACAACAGTGATTTTAGTAGCAGATTAACATTGGGTGGAAGATAATTCACCCACATAGAGGGATTCTCTCATAGGGTTTCCAAATCCAAGTCATTGGAGGAAATCTAAAATTTCTAGTTGTCAAAGGCTGAGTGAGTTTCTAGAACAACCATTTCGAGTTGCTGAGATTGCAATTTGTGTGCCATTTTCTGAAAAAGGACATTTAGAAGGCTGAGTGAGTAGTCATAAAGAGTAGCTAAAGGTAGAGATAGGCAATAGTATAAGTTTTACGCATTCTATAAAGGAAGACGAATTGTAGAGCAAGTAGCTAAGAAGGAGAGGAGATTCCTGTTTATAACCCAACTATGAGTTTGTATGGATGGCTTTAGTAGGGCTTAGAGATGAGTACATATTAGATGGTGCTTCCAACTACATTATTTGGAAGGCAATGTCTTTTCTACTAGATGACCAAGATGAAGCAGTTGATCCTTGATGGAGTTTGGGGTCATATAGTCTCACACTTAGGGGCCAAAAATATGGCCAAAGAAATGCGAGATGGACTTGAAACACTATATTTGAATCTTTCCAAGAATTAGAAGTTGTTTCTGAAAGAGAATCTGAGAACCACCAAGATGCAAAAGGGATAAGGAGTTACTCTATACCTTACAAGGATCTAGGATATCCAAAACGATTTGTTTGTCATAGGTGAGACACAATAAGAAGCTAAATTGGTGTGTGTAGCTATCAATGGTTTCTTTGAGGAGTGGAATTCTTTCATCCAACGCATCACTGGATGAGATACTCTACCTAGATGGGCTCTTTTTTTGTTAGATTTCATGTAGGAGGATATTCAAATTGCTCTAGTTAAGAGTAGTCTTAGTGGCATCAACAAAGGATCAAAGGCTATGATGGAGGAGGAGGATGTAGCCCTTGCATTAAAGGGAGGAGAAAGGAAGAAGAAATACCTGTCGAAGGTCAAATGCTTCAAGTGTGGTGAGTTCATTCACTAAACACTTAGTGTCCTCAAAGGAAGCAAAAAGAAGGAGAATAAGGAGACACAGGAGCAGAAAGAAAGTTTGGTAGATATTGAATGGTTGTCCTCTAGATTGGAGGAAAATTTCACTTTGTATGCAGTTATACCTCCAGGAGAGAGGTGGGGAGACAGTAAGCTTTAAAATCCATAGTTGCATAGCGATGGGAAGGATTCCTTGTGGGTAGCATCAGACATGTGCTTCCTCATGGATCAATACCTTTGCTATTAAGGACCACAATATTTAGTAGCATATGGATCAGTGTCAGATGGTACATTCATATATTGAGGCACAATTGCATTACTAGTTGTGGTCAGATGTTGAGGAGCAAAATGCAGTTGTAGTGTAGACAGACTCGGTGGAAAGTGCAAAGACTGGTAGTAGTAAGCGACTCAGGAGATAGTTGCAATCTAAAGATACAATTGATTTAGTATTTAGGATTTCATTTGTAGTAGTTGCAGCGATAGTAGAAGCATGAGATTAGTTGCAGTGTAGTGGTAGAGTTGGAAACAGTACAATTGTACACTACAATGTCAACAATAATGCAAATGTAGGGTGATTCAGTTACAAAGTGGAAAATGAATTAGAGTTTCACAATAGTTAGTGGTAAGTGGCAGTAGTCACAATCATTAGTCATCAACAATGTGTATGGAGGTTTTTATGTGAGATAACACCATCCTCGATAAGAGGGAGTGTTAGTTTTTGTATCATCAAATGGTTTTCTAGGCTTAAACATTATGGAGAGGCTAAAACACATGAGATATCTCGAACCCAAAAATAATTTATGGAAATTCCACCTAGATACAACTCAATTAAATTAATTGATTAATAATTTAAAAAATGAATAAGTTTGACTTAGGGAAATCAATTAATTAATATGAATTAATTGAGAAAGGTGATAATTCTCTAGAAACTCACATGGATCAACTTGGAGATGATCTCAACCATTGATGAGGATGTAATCGTGGTTGTTGGTGATCCAACTAGAGATTATAAGAGGTCAATGGGGTTAGAGAAGAACACACTTGAGGTTGAGTTCCTTGGAAGAGATTGTGTTTCCTAGCTAGATAATTGTATGAGGTAAGGGACCAAGATGTGTTGAAGTTCACAAATATTTTTCATATGCTTTGCACAAAGTTGGGTATCAAGGATTTTGAGTAACATCTAGTACTCAAGTACCATGGTTGTCTACAAAAATACAACCAAGATGAGATGGAGTTCCCAGAAATCTCCTTGCTTAGCAGTGCCTACCGATACACTGTCAATATCGAGCAGAAGCTTAAACAGAAGAAGCAAGACCTTGGATCTGCGAATAAGGGAAAGGCACCCTCAAAATGTAGAACAAAGGACAAAGTCAAGGCGGTGTGACCGAGGACAACCCTTTGAAGAGGTAAGAAAATAACAACACCATGAAGACAAAGAAGGACATAGGAAAGTGGTGTGAGTTCCATAAGAGCCCCACTCACAATGTAAGTGAGTGTCGAGCCAAGCAGTCACTAGTGGCCAAGCTGAAAGCTTCAGAATAAGATGCATGTTATGACTCTGAGTTAGAACTTGACAAAGGGAATGACAAGGGGAATTAGATTATTGATTCAAAGCCCCATGCCACTATTACCATCACCAAGATCTAGAATATTGAGCTTGAAGATCTAAAGGAGGGGGAGTATCTCTTCCACTCACGGATGTGGATGAAGGGTTCGCCGCTGCAATTCATTGTTGATAGCAGGAGCCAAAATAACCTCATTTCAAAAAAGGTCATGAAGCGGTTAGGCCTACCGACCACACCACACCCGTAGTCGTACACCATCGAGTGGCTTCACCAAGGACGAGATCTCCGCGTCAGTGAGAAGTGTTTCCTTCCTACAACATCAAACCCTTCATGGATGAGGTATTGTGTGATGTTGCTCTTCTTTAATTTTGTGATGTATTATTAGGCCAACCATACTTGTGGAAGCATCATGCTTTATATGAGTCAAGGAATCACATTATTATTATTTGTTTGGGTAATAAGTTATACAGGATACTGGAGGTAGCCCCACCTACCACCATCTCTTTGATCTCTACTAGGTAATGCAATAAGATCATCTCCCAAACTAGGAATTTTTTTCTTTCTGATTCACTCTTAGAGTAAATGGAATGTTGTGGTCACATCCATGGACCCTAGGAATGACTCCTCCACGTAGCAGAAGTAGGTGGAAATGGTTGTGGAAGAATACATGGACATCTTCTCCTCACCCACACGGGTACCCTAGCACTGCCAGGTCAATCATTCAATTGATGTGACTCCCAAAGCACCTCTACCCAATGGGATGATATATCACCGCTCCATTATAGAAAATGAAGAGATGTATTCCATCGTGTAGGATTGGTGCAATGGAAGCATTACATTTTGGGGAAGGATAAGGTTATCCACACCGATCACCAACCTCTTCAGTTTATACAGACACAAGGGACGTTGTAGAATAATTGCCATCATAAGTGATATACATATCTGCAACAATTCCATTTGAAAATTAAATATAAAAAGGGCAATGCCAATCATATTGTAGAATGCCTCAACCGACACCTAGTTGCATCAATGACTATTGTTTTTAACTCTTGTGGCCACGAGACCTCTGGATGGCTGCAACTATACAAACATGATCTAGAGTTCGTCTGCATATACCAAATGCTGGTAGATGGAAAGAAAGTTCCTGATTTCCACCTCTAGAATGAATTATTGTGCTACCTAGGCCACCTTTGTGTTCCTTCAAGCGAGTGTGCCAAGCTAATTTGGGAGGTGCACTAAAGTTGGGTCACAGGACACTTTGGTGTGGAGAAAAATGTCGTTTTAATACAAAATTACTTTTATTGGCCAAAACTCCAATGGGATGTTAGGAAGTATATCAGATCTTGCACTGCTTAAGCCATCGTCAAGCCAACCATCAAGAAGAAAGGCTTGTACATGTTAGCGCTTGAAATTTCACCTCAGGCTGAGAAAGGTAAACCTCAAGGCTACATCAAACCATTTAGCCTCGTAGCTAGCCCTACGGGGCAGGAGAAGGCTCTCTCCGGTCTCTCTTGGAAAATTTTCAATTAGGGAGATGACCAACAAAGTAACACTGATATTAGGCTAGTAAACTGATAAAAGAATTTGATTTTGGGGTTTTTGGGTTTTTGGTGGCAAGTTGAGGGGATGGCAATTTTGGGTGCGGGGATTGGACACAGTTTCTGCAGGGGAGTCTTTGGGGCGAGGTAGGAGGCCATGCTGATGTCTTTGACTGAAGTGAATGGTCAAGAATGAAAGAGAGAAGGCTAAAGAGAGCAAACAATGAATTTTAATTCTCTTTAAACAGTAGAAAACATCAAAATTAAACAAACTTAAAAGCAAAGCATGACAAGCATGAATTCTTACTTTATCACTTCATTTGTTTAATATGCAGAAGTATAGAAGGAAAATGAAACACATAACAAAGCTTACAATGACTAAAGAAACACACCATCAACACATGAGTCCACAAGAATCCCAAAGATGACTGCAAAACCCTGGTCTTCCTTGCCAAAAATTGCAGAGATACAAGAGATAATACAATGAGCTACTGCTCTCTCAAGAGCCCAACCTTTCAACCTCTGAAAATGACTAAGAAAATACATAATATAGGCAAGCTAACACCTTTCCTTTCCTCTAGGGGTCGATTTCATCCTTATAGGAGCTGTTTCAACCACTTCTAAACTTAGCACTACAAACTAGGAAGTCAAAACAACTTGCCTCTATAAACTAGGAAACCAATTCATTCATTCACTTTTTACCCTTTACATGAATGAATCTTCTAGAAGTGTTAAACAAGAGTAAAAGTGTCTTAGAGTTGTCATAATTACATCAAAGATAATCATCTTTCACCCCAAAAAGTCAAACTGGAGCCAAACTGCGTTTTCTGGGCTGAACTGGTCAAATCTGGCAAAATTTCCTCAATGGGTCGCACACCTTTTCTCAACGGGTCGCACACCTTTGAAGCTCTGTTTGGAGGCCTTCCCGGTGTCAGAATTGAGAAAAAGTGGGCTTTTTGGAAAGGTATGTGAGTCTACTTTCCAAACCAGCTGGAATTTTTGAACTTGGAGGTCATTTTCCCTGTCAAAACTTAATTCTCCCAAGACAGGTTTCTGCAACTCAAAAAAGGGACAGAAAGTCAAATTTTGCATGTATTTTGACCTTTTGGAGGCCCAGAACTTGATGAAATTTCTTAATAATGGATGAGCAAGTGTAAATTTTCATGCAAAATCCAAAAATGCTGAGTTTTTGCCAAACGGAGCTACGATGACAAAGGGTCTCACCGGGGGTGAGACCCGTTGAGAAGCCGAAACCTGTAATTGGCATAAAAAATTCACAAATGACAAAATTTTCTCCAAATTTCTTGAAATTTGGGCTGGGAGTCCCCAATCAAGTACCATGCTCAGTGAAAGAGGCTTTGGCCAAAATTTGGAGTGGATCGGGCGTTTTCTTTCGTTTTTGTGGTTTGGCCAACCGTCCTTGGAGC